>JAAXYW010000647.1:0-32216 GCA_036851895.1 Orthonychiurus folsomi | reverse complement strand
ATTTAAACCCCTCAGGAGAAGTTTGCATTTTATTTCTAGGGAATATGTTTGCGATTGGACAGTGAGTGCTGAAATATATCTTATTCGGATTCAACTTTAGCACAGCTTTTTAGTCCTATTGACAAGGAGTTAGACTTGACTCATATCCCCAAGAGTCCGGCACACATTTTACAATACTTCCTCGTCTAATCCTACTGTCCTCTCTTCCAGAACCAAAGCTTCAACTAAAGCCATTATCAAAACAACCGTCTGAACTACCATGGGAAAAGCAAACAGTAAATTGAAGCCGGAAGTCTTGAATGATCTTCGTGAGAATACAGAATTTTCAGGTAATTTGAAGTCTATAATTGAACCGTTAACATCACATTCTAATTATCAAAGTGTATTTCCATGTTTGGGATCCCTGGTCGCTATCTGTTGGATTATGCTGACTTGTACTATTTACTTTATCTCTTGCAATTTTAATGATTGGTGTTTCGGATGTCCCTAATGGATTAAAGTATAGAGGAGGAAACATATATGAGGACGTGTTGTGCTGTGATTAGCATGAGAATGAATTACAAACAAACCCCATTTGTTGTGGATTCTATCTGTCATCCCTACCCACGCAAGGCTTTCAGCTCGAGCTCCCACCAGCCGAGCCACTGTGAAGATTTCTGTGCGGATTTTGATCATATCAAGTTTAACCTTTACAAAGAAAATCTCTTTTCACCCAATTACCTTTTATAAGCCAGAGCGATTGCTTGGTTTTGGATTTGGCATCTGCTCTTGTCATAAAGAACTTCCTTTTAGTACGGCACAGCACAACACCAATATACCTTAGGGGTTTTTTCAAATATATTTTTCTACGCCTTTATTAAATTATAGCAGATGCAGAAAATAATAATGGCACGTCAACATGAAGGGATCCTCACGTAGTACATAGTACTTTTTGGTCAAACTTGTTCCAGGTGAAATATTGATTACAAGTTAGCAGAGTACATGGGCCAATGTGTTGGAGCTGGAGCTTTGTCATGCATTTGGGGAAAGTGGTGAAAGGCTTGAGTTTTATAGGTGAACGTTCTCCACTTTGTTTTTCACCTTCAACCGTAGTTGACAAAATTCGGACTAGAATGAGTTCCATTACTTCCAAAGGTTGCCCCTACCCGTACATGAGATAAGAGTGGAGGTCCACTAATGAGTTCTCCTCTTGTGGATTGCGATCGCGTGTGCTGTGCAATTACCTTCAACATACACCTTCCCCTGAGAAGGAAAGTCCAACTCTTTGATGAATTTACTTTTGGGGGGATCTACTCTGCTTTTATAACATAGCATGTTTCAAGCGGGAGACTGAACGTTTATTGATTTCAGGATACATAATTATAAGATGTTTTCTGTATTTGGAGTGAACCTGATCCGATGAATGCCTGACACAACTTGATTGTTGATTAGAGATTTAAAACAAAACAAATGCTTATTACACTATATTAATCAATTTTTATTTTTTGGTCAGATCAAGAGATTCAAGAATGGTATAAAGGATTCCTCAAGGATTGCCCATCTGGTTGTCTGAGTGTGGATGAATTCAAGAAAATTTATGGGAATTTCTTTCCTTATGGTGATGCGTCAAAGGTATGGGCAATAGGAATCTACTATTTAGTTAGAGGATGGGAAAATTTGGGAAGTTGAACAATGTTTTTTAATAGTTTGCAGAACATGTTTTTCGGACGTTTGACGCAAATGGTGACGGTACAATTGATTTTCGGGAATTCCTCTGTGCACTCTCAGTGACTTCTAGAGGGAAACTGGAACAGAAGCTGCGCTGGGCGTTCAGCATGTATGATTTAGATGGAAATGGCTTCATTTCACGCCAAGAAATGCTCGAGATTGTGTCCGTAAGTTTTGTTACATTTTGATTTCTTGGCATGCAATTTTGAAAGCAATTGCAATTAATATACATGCATTCATTTGTAGGATTCAATTTTTAATACTAGCATTACTTCTGTTTTCATAGGCAATTTATAAAATGGTTGGAACCGTGATGAAAATGCCCGAGGATGAATCAACCCCAGAGAAACGTACAGATAAAATATTTCGCCAAATGGATAAGAATATGGATGGCAAGTTATCAATCGAAGAATTTATTGAAGGTGCCAAGAGTGATCCATCCATTGTCCGACTTCTACAATGCGATCCTGCATCTCATACCCATTCTCAGTGATTTTAATGTATTCTTAAAATATTCACTAAATAAGTTAAATCGGAGAGTTCTCAGGGTATTGTGTTTTTGGAAAGACTTACCTGTTTTTTGGATCATCATTCTAATGTGATGGGTTTCAGTACTTTATTCCCTTGCCAATTTGGCTCTATCTTTATGAACATATAAATTATTCATGGGTCCTAAATCCTTACTACCTGCACAACAGTACCTTTCCAAGAATCTTCATCAATAGTCCATTACCTCATAATCCTTAGTAAGCACAATGTAAGGTCTTGTAATACACTTAAAATTACATAGCATGTTCTTTTTTGGAAGTAGTTTGGAGTCAGGTAAATTAGACATTAGACTAACACCAATAATTAAAATATATAACGTTTTTAATACACGTTCAGTGTCGAAATGTCGTATTGGTTCATAGTTCATAAATGTCTGTCGTTAACGGGGAACATGATCTTGCACAGGGAAAGTCAAGCAAAGCATGTTTTAATGACGCTAGGAATCTTTAGTGGTATTAATTTCAAACATCAACCGGTGTTAACAATCGGATGGATGTAACAATAATCAAACTATGCATTCAAACCAAATAAGTCACGAGTGCGGATAACTTTAACTTTAAGAAAGTTTTTACAAAACCCCATGGGTGATTTTATTGCCGGTGTCATTTGATCCATTCCTTTTCAATTTTTTGTGGTTTATTCACATCTAAAGTTTTTGGAAATGCTAAGGCTTTAATCAAAATTTGTTTACTGTCTATGCTTAGAGTGAGCACAATACAATTAAATCTGCTATAGCTATTAGAATCAATTTGTCAATATAAAGGGTTGGATTATAACACGCGGATTACTGAATATATTACTATTTTCAGGAGTTTTCAGTGTTTGGTATATTGTGTGCGACCACCATACCAAGTATAATTTATTTGATAAGAAAAGTAATTAGGGGTCCATACCACCGGATCAACTCTCGCCTTATGCAATTAAACCAAATTCAATAAATAGTGAACAGTTGAAGTGGTCCTTACTTTAATATCGTATTCACTTGGAACCTGGCACTCTTTGAAATTTGGATGTCCAAAACATGCGAGGAAAAGTAGAGTTGGAGTGTACCAATTAACCACGTCAATGTTAATTATTAACCTAACCAAGTAGCTTTTCTTTAATTGTAATGTTTTGATTTACACAACGATTAGTTTTTAAGTTAATAACTAGCTCAACGAAACATTACACTAAGCTTCAATACTGCTCCTCTCATATATAAAGCACAGTTTAGTCAAGTTCTTGTTAACTGGGCATCTTACTATTAATGCGAATATACGAATTCTCTTTATTCGCACAAGTAGATACAAATGTATTCTATGTGTAAGGTAACTAAACCTTTTAAACTCCTCAATTAGAAACGAAATTACAGTTGTCACGCTCTCTTAATTTCTATTAAAAGACGAAAATGGATGTGAAGAAATTCTAGTTTAACTTAATGTATGGTTGGTAATTTATTGTCAATAAGGTTGTCTATTTGACCAAATATTCGAGTATATTACTTGCCCAAGCGTCTCCTTAATTGATAGATACAACATTATGTTGCTTAAATTGTGTCGTCTATGTAAAGTTCCTTGCATCAACCTATTCAATGAAAACAATCTGTCAATGTATTAGAGGTTGGTTTAAAAAATAAAAATTGCTAGATTATTTAATCATTTCAAACCTTCGTATGTTGTCTGCATTGTATTTTATTATTAGTAAGAATTCGTTCACTTATTTTACTTTTCAATCCTTCCCAACGTATTAAAACTTTCGGTTGATCAAAATATACATTTGTGGAACTGACCTCAATCAGCAACAGGACAAGTTGTGATCTTCCACATAACCCACAGGTATCTGTGAAGGGTATTACGATCATTGACAGGCGTACAGGATTTTAGCGAGTATACATATACAAAGAACTCCAGGTCTTAAGCGGTCATCTGTTAGAACGTTTCTGAATTTTGGTTTTATGTAGGCCAGTCGTACAGGTAATTAAGGTCTGGACAGAATTTTTTTGTTGTGTCCAAATGTGACGGCACTAAATTGGAAAGATACCTGAGTCCAGTTCAATGTTTGCAGTTGGTTGCATAAGAATCTCAAATTACGTCGCGTATGTTTCCTTTGAGCACCGCGTTACAAAAACTGAGTTTTGGTTTTACTTTTGCCCGGTAAAATTGGAGAAAAATATAATGCATTATATAAATTGTTGGTAATTTTGACCAGCGTCAACAGAACACAAACTTGAAAGGCTGCTTGCATGACAGGTTCTGGACGAAACAAGCACTAACGACTTTAATTTTATTATTCGTGCCACATCACATCAGATATTCCGAATGCATGCACGTTCCTCCAAAATAATAAAAATCTCACATTTTTTAGACATCTGCTACTAAAAATACGCAGTTTTAGTATCGATACAACTGTACTGACAAATACTAAACATCGGCACTAAATAATATGCTGTATAGATTCTAGCAATTCGGTAAAGTTTAATGACGTTAATTTTAAAGTACTTTTTACCTAAGATGTTGGAAGGCAACACAAGCAGTTCCAGATCTAGACTTCGTCGTATACAAGTAAAATTAGAAAAACGTGGTGCCAGCCCCATGTTTTTTGCTGGTTAATTAAACTGCTATTCAAGCTCTGGGATGGTAGTGTAGCTCCAAATTTTAAACCTAAGAATCTCGAATACAGACTATATTAGAACTCTAACTGATCTCGTGATTTCTTGAATATATCTCGGATGCTATTTTGTATCTATTCACACCGGTTTATTTTCAAACTAGTCATTTCGCCCTTTCCTGGCAAGAAAATAAGCTGCGCGATCATTTTTCCACTTCTTAGCTTCATATGCAAAAAGTATTTTATAAAAATTAAGGCGTTTAAGTTTTAAAATGGCGGGGTCGGATTAAGATAAAGCAGCTTGTAGCTTACACATGAAATAGAGCAATATTGATTTGGTACTTATTTAATTTTAGGGTTAAAAGTGTAATTGCGATCATCAACTGAATTGGCCCATAGTATCGTTTTAGTTTGCAAGCCTTAATTAGATTAATCAGGTGAACACTTTTCATAATAAAGAAATTTATGTCAATACAAGTCATTCGTACGTGTCACAACACAAATCAGTAAGGATACAGCGATATTATATATGACTTAGTCGCTCACAAATCAGTCCAACTAATGTTACATATCGCGAGTAGTAAAGCTGAACTGCCAATAAAATCTATGTATTCGTAAGTAGTATACATTTGTTAGTTCCTACAACGTTTTAAGCACATTATTCACATTAATTTTTCCGTCATGCTTAAACATCGTCTCCTTTCGAAAACGCGAATGCTTAAAGATCAGCTTCAGAATGATTTAGAGTTTAAGAGAAAGTCTTTGAATATGTTATACAAAGCCATTAAAACTGGAAGTTACATCGGAGGAAATTTACATTTTATGCTTTACAAAGCCGGTCAGATTATTAGAAAAACGTACACTTTATACAAGTGAATTCCGAAGGATCCTCTAATTTCGATTACTTGTGTGACCTGCAATGTTAATATTTATTTGCTGCTAGCTTCCTAAATGCGTAACATCATAACACTAACACTAATAAAAGACTTTTGGTACTTTAGTAGGAGTAATTTTAGTTCCGTACACACATAGATATAGTATCCTAAGATAAGCCTATTGGATAACACAGCAGCCTTTCTTTTTCTTCAGGACGACATGTTCAACTTGACCACCTTGGGCTCCCGCAACGCCGCGCTGAACTTCAACGGATCCGCTTCCGTTCGCTGCTGATCCATTTGTGCCTTTGGGTGATGCCTAATGAAAAGTAAAAGAAATGGTTAAGACGGTATGGAGTCTTATCACTTAGTAGTTAGTTTAGTTACATTATAATCGGAGTAAGAGGTTGAATTCATGGCTTCATTCACACTAGGACTCTTGCTTCGAAGTGTTTCATCGTTTATCGGCTTTCCCTCTTTAATGAGTTCAACGATTTGATCTGCTTCTTTGCTCAGGTCCCCGTCTGGGCGAAATGGATTTTCCCAGCCTACTTCTCCACTGAAAAATAAACAATATAAATATTAAATTTTTTCATGAAAAATTAAAATTCCGAGAATAAGAACATACATAAGGCCCTGCATAAATTAAATCGTAATTCCGTAATGTCCCACCCCATTACACGAGTGAGAAAACAGAGTGTAGGGTTCGCTACAGATAAGCATCTCTTACGTAAATTTTACGCATATTTTGCTGATAACATTTATTGATAACATTTGTTGATTTTGTTTTGCTGATTAAGTAGTGAAAACACTGAATTGCTCAACAAATTCAAGTACACTACCATAAAAATGGGTGAATTACAATATTAAATTTGTTTAAACAATACTTCTAAATTTCGAAACTGGACAAAAAATCGTATTTGTTGAAATAACCTTGTGTGTGTGATTCGCTCATACTCATCTCGCCGTATTTTGACCACGTAGTAGAGAATGCCACCATGAGAAACGGACATGCTCGGCATGTTGAACTACTGTCTTATTAATTCAATTCCACCTACTAAATTGATTTACGACACCATTAAGACTCCCTCTTCACGTATAGCACAAGGTTAAACGCGTAGTTAGTTCCTTTAAGCACTAAGATATTGTCTTTCTGTGTTCAGTCCAGATTAGATGGAGTGGTACAATTTCCTTTAAGTGGTACTTTGGTGTAATCCTCAATTATGATTTCGAGGTCCGCGTTTTAGACACTAAAGAGAATTGGAACCACTAGTTCGATGTTTTCGAGCAAAAAAAACACCACACGGTACGATGAAAGGAGTTTGTATACTAAAAATAGATTAGTGATTCGAAAATGTCACGGGCAAACCGAACCAAATCACCTCTGCATACTAACTGAGGTTAATGAAAACCGAAAGTTAATTTGAGCAGTCACGCTCAAATCTCATGCCGCCATTCCAAACCCCCCGAGAGTACCTGAATTATATGCACCACCCACCTTATGTATTAATTTAACATTTAGACTTAGATCGACTGGTATATTTCGTGGCTTGAAAGGAAGCAAATCCCCTGATGAAGAAAGTTTCGTGCCGCGGACTGCATTGCTTTAATGAGCTGCCAGCCAAATGTCAAACCAACCGTAATGAAATCAGACAGATATGAGGTTTGGAATTGCTTAGGACTTAATTGCGAGTATGGCTCATTTTACTGCAGAATTGTAATCAAGATTGTTCGCAAAGGCTTAGCCTCATATTAATATAAGCTTCGCCTGCTTATCGCTTTAAATTTGTATCCAATTGAATGAATTCTGTTCCTCAATTCCTCAATTCTGTTAGATTCTGCATTACGTATTCACAAGTGAATGCCAAGCCGTCTGACCTTGGCTACAATGCAGTTCCTGAAAAATGATGGTTACGTAAATAACTTACTTAAACACATCTGTTCTGCTCCTACTTTGTGCAATACTATAACCATGACCTAATAGCTATTTAAGTTCTATATAAGCTCAATGGAAAACAGATGAGAAATATTTATTTTAAGCCAAGCTGAAAATAGGAAGGCTTCGAAGAAAACCTTTAAATATTTGGCTAAGTAGCGTAAGAAAACCTTTTGTGTTTTTCCATTGAGAAAATGTTTTTGATAAAATCAAGGTGAATCAAGATTTATAAGATCTCTAGCTGTTTGCAAGTTAGGTAACCCTTCCATTCAGCCTTTTGAACCTATGCAAAGTCAAATGGGAAAGACAAGAAGCACGAGTGACAGATAATAGAAAGGAATGGTTCGGTTTGCCGCCCAAAGTGGAAATGGCTATGCCCGTACACACTTTCACTACTCCGTGAATCACAGGGGAAAGGGGATCCCTTTCACTGTACTAGAAATTATTACAGAAATATGTCAATAAGGTATTCACACAAACAATATTTTGTATGTCTCACGATAAGCCTTGCAAAGGATTTTAAAAAAGGAAATATTTGATGCAAGGAAGGAAGAAGCCCAACTAGAGACCACACGCTGGAGTACCTATCCGGTAGTACCGGGAGGACAAGGGCATGCATACGACTTGGACTTAATGTCAACTTCAAAGGAGAAAAGGCGTAGAAACGTGGTGCTTGGTAGGATATTTCTAACCGAATTCCCAGTAAAATTTCCACAAGATGAAAAGCGCATGTTCGCCCTTTTCGGTTCGATAGCTGTCGTTCAAGTACGTTGCTATACTTTCTTTTTACCCGGGCACCACCGCACCGGCTTGATCTTGTAGGTTCTCAGGACCTCCTCCTACTTCATATATCAGTTGGAATCGCGAGAAACATTCCAGCAAGATAGTAGGAGATATTCCATACCATGGCCATGGCCAGGCGATTTAATGTTAATGCAGAAAGAACCTTCGCGGAAGTACCGGACCAACTCGGGGTACCTCAATGGAAGGTATGCCAGATTCGAATGTTCGAAAAGAGAAATAGCAAATAGCCACGCCCTTCCTAGTACTTTGGACCCCACCGTTCCCGCCTTAACCAGCTGAGTTCGTGTGGGCGAAGATTTTGCGGATTTCTGATCTATACATTTTTAGCAGCCATGCTAAAGGTGATGAATGTGGGGTAGTGGTCATTATACTTGAGTATAGGGAGCAGAGCCATTGTTATCTCTGTTTGTGGGGTTTCATTAATTAAAACTAATAAGGCTTGATTACAGGAAATAAACATTAATGTCTTGCTAAAATAACGGAATGCGTTCTCAATATTAATTAACTAAAATAGAGGCGTAGTATGGTATAAAGAACTTTACAAAATGATCGGTTTGGTAAAATAAGTCATCACAAGAAAGTTTTCTCTGCGAATTTCTATGTTTCTGGCTGCAATTCTCTAGTAACTAGTGCATTTAGACGCCAAATGCTAATTTACATGTGACATATATAACTTTTTATATTCCAATCAAGAACAAATGTACTAGTGGCATGCGAAGGTGTGTAGAATCGCCTGCAACCAATCCTGGAGTTGATTCAAGAGCCCTTTTGGAACTCCTCATTTATTCCAGCTCAGTTAGAGCTGTGAAATAATGAAGCTACTTTCACTACTAATAACACAACTTCCAATTCTGTACTTTCCTGTTAATTGTGTGCAAATACATATTAGGTTTAGATGCTCGAAACAAAATACGGCTCTGCGTTTAATTATATGCGAACATTTACAAATTTCCTTCCACAAATGTACTTGCCATATGTTCCACCATCCACAATGTCGTGAATCCGTGAATGAAGTGCTTTCTTAAGGTTTTTTTTTGTATAAATCAGCAATGCAATGTACTTAGTGCCACAACTTTCACGCCCTTTTAGCGTGAATGATGTTCAAATTTGAAGGATAAAAGAGAGAAAAATATAAGTACAAACATAACAGGCCTCCTGACCATGAGAGATAATTAAAATATGTTCCACAAAAATTTCGGATAATGTACCGAGTTTGCTTGAATACAGTAGCAAAATATTTGTTAGAGCAGTGGCTCGTAGTAATAAATCAATTTACCTCATCTGCCTGTTGTATTGTGGGATTGTTCCGTCAACGGCTCCAGGGCTTCCAGGAAGTGTCATATTGCTTAAGTCAAAATCCAAAATGTCTGACTCAGGGGAACTCACAGCCAAAGGTTTCTCAGATTCAAAAAAGGTAACTCGTACTCTGGATGGTGGTCTTGACCCTCCAGTCGAGCCCCTGTAATACAAAAAGATTAACATTTTAGTCTCACGAGCATTCAGATTTAATTTGAATCAAAATATTATATCCCAAGGCGTACTTTATATAACGAATATGGAATATGGCGTCAAATAGATAGACACAATAGAAGGTGAGATTCACATCAACTGAACTAATATACATAAATCTTACGCAGCGCACAATTGTCAATTCGTTTGCATCGCTCTTTGTTCGTAATCAAACGGAAATCCGCTGATTACTTGCAGAAGAGAATACACATCGCAAGAGGAAAATTAACGGACTGTTTGTTCCTGGCAAATTCAACGGAACGGATAGATCCTTTCAGCATTCCGTAAATTCCTATCCCCGGTAGGAAGGTAATCTCTCCCAATCACTTCCTTTGTATTCCACTGCCGTCGAATAAAAAATAATAAGGTCATTTTTATAAATGTCTTTTGCCAAGTCTTGAGTGTGTTATGTCAATAAGCTGAAGCTGAAAGGGGTTTTCATTTCAGTATTATTATTCCGGCATTCATTTCTACTACAACTAGGTCATCTAAGAAGGGGTCATGAAAAGCTTGAAAAAATTCTAGGAATTTAATATGCACTCTTAAGCTATCATCAATTTCATTTCTCCGACCCTGCTGCAACAAAGTTAAGTGGGCAATAAAAAGGACAATTTAGAGAGGACGCAGTTTGAAAATGGAAACATTCATTCAAGAGTAGGACTGAAAGCTATTCAACCCCACTCCAAGTCCAAATCACTGAATGCTTTCTTCTATCACTCACAGCCAAGCACTTTACAAGTTAAATCTCATCAATCTCATTCGGCTCTGTTTAGCATAGATTTGCCATGGATAAATAGATTCTAATGCAGATGCATATTGGTTCCGCCTCGGAGGAAGTCGAGTATCTATTTGAGAGGCAATATAACAGCCTGTACCCACGTAGGAGTTTCTATTAACTCGATAAAACGTCAAACTACCTCCTAAAATTGAGATGCACTCAGAATCCAAAATCATAAATCAGGCAGGCATCGAGAGTAGGATGCACGCATAAAATCCTACCTCTACTACGAATATCCAGCTTTAACTTTTCAAAGAGAACTTTAGGCTCACTCTCCGAAACTTAATTTCAAACTTTACGTATTATCATAGAAAGAACATCATAACATGAGCGGAAGAAGCAGCAGCGTTTTCCATTCACAGGAAGGTATAAAATAGCGTGTGCCCTTTCATGCGAGTAAACTTCGGAACATAATAAGCAAGTTCCGCCGGGAAATGCACTTTATTTTCCACGTAACACAAGAATAATTACTTTGTATTTTCCAAGTCTAGAGTGTCCGGTGGTGAGATTAGCATTTCTTCCGACCAGCCAGACCTCAACTGAAGGTGTCAGGAGGTAATTGTTGTTTATACAAACGCAAGTATTCGTCGCACTTGTAAATTTAAATGTAAATTAATCAACACACAACTTGAAGTGGGAGCTCGCGTAGTGTTTCCTGTCTAAATGGGAAACACACCCATCCATGTCCATGAAATAAGTCTAACTGTCACTACGCGACAAAAAGATTCTTTTGGCAGGAGGTAATTTTGGAAAAGAGAAGCCAGGCCACTATTACGAAACAGACGGAACGAGTTGCGGAGTCTAAACACCACCGACTGACTTCCACTACTACTGCATTAGTAAAACTGCCACCGATGTTCTGTTATTCTGGAGGCTTTAAAAGTTTCAACAACACATTAGCACGGACATGGTGACCTTCATTCTCAGAGTATTTCACACACTGTGCACTGGAGGAGTAATAAAATTCTCAAAATTGATGTGGAAGGATTTAGCCTCAAGCAATGTGCAGTAAGGTTGGTTCTTATTTACATTACCGGTGAGTCAAACTCATTCACGAACCATCCAATGGATTACATAAGCCTTTATCCTCCCTGTCAGAGATTTTTTTGTACTTGGGGAAGTCAGTTGTGGATGCTGCTCAAAAATCCCAATTTTAACTACTCTTCATCGTCGTGGATGATGAGATTTATGGGTGTTCCTGCCCAAAAACTTGATTGAGTTTCGAAAGAAACTGACGGAATTTCCGGTGAGCGTTCAGTGGGTGGCACGGACGAGCTTCATTTAATTCTAGTATGGCGCAGCGCAGTCGGCGTGACTTTGAATTACAATAAAATGTAGGTAACTCGAGCAGATGCAAAATACGTACAACTCTCTGTTTGCAATTGACTCAATTCAACTGATGATAACTCTCATCCCTCGTACTTGTGACTGACTGACTGCCGGCTGCTGGGGATCCTATTGAATGGAATGCTATTCAAGGAGAAATGTTTCCACACCACTACTTGGTTAAGTGCTCGCTTAACGCTTTATGTTAATATTCAGTGAAATGCGGGGGACTAAAGACTGGAGGATGGCAAATTCTCATTCCGTATTATGAGTATTTAATCGATCCAGGTCAACTTTCAGCATCACTCCATTGAATCCCACACACAATGGATGGAAGAGGCACAATTCAATGGATGTGACTTCGACTTGGGTTGATAAACTAATGTAGTATAATGTGTTTTATCTTTTGCACTTGCAACTAATGAACTGTGCGTATGTGAAATCACAATGCACTGGACCTGAACCTCATCCACTGATGGTCCAACTCACATTAACACCATTTGATGCAAACCAAGGGCAGTACGGATTCAGATTAGATTTCGTCACTTTGTGAGATTCGTTCCCAAACGCAGTCGGACGGGGTGCTGTGTTGGAAGAACCCTATTAATTAGACTAACTCTGCAGACTAATGTTCGGTTTTTCCTGGAAGGATTAACGTCTCTAACCTTCCAGCTTAGAAGCAACTGGCAATTGATGCACACGGCTCTGAGTTTAAGACATGCTCTGGTTTTTCTCACTTGCCAATTTCAGTGAGTGCCAAGTCGAATGAGGCGCGGCACAGTGCAGAGAGACGAAGATGATCAGGGACAAGGTGAGGTGTGAACTAGACCAGACTGCATTGGATCCTCCCGAGTTTGAATGGGTTGGAAATTTGGAATAGGGGATTCAGGTCCTAAATGAAACACCACCGACTGACTTCACTAAGGAAACTACTTTAACAAGGGGAATGCTTATCTTTGGTGTGGTTCAAGAGAAAATCCCCCAAGTCTTTTCTTAACGACAGCGTCTTAAACCTTCGTTAAAGTACACCGTGCTCTGTTTAATGTGGCTGTGGTGTGGTTCTCTTTACGTCTATCTCTGCCCGTTTCTGTGCCAAACTTTGAAGGACTAAAAAAATGTTTTATATGTAAGACAAGTACAATCAGGTACGGTGAAGGAAACCTCGAGCATTTTGGAGTATCTCATTAAATTCCCTTCCAGGAAACTTTTTTTCAACTCATTCTCTTACAAATCACGGTTCCGGTCGAGTCCTTTCGCAAAAAAATGATGCACAATGCATGTAATGACAGATACGCTGGCGCCTTGATCTCTGCGTGAACTACTTCTTTTGTTAATTATTCAATGTTTTTTAGGCCTGTTCTATTTTTAAAATTAAGAGAGTAGACTTGCAGATTTGATACACAAGTTGTTTTTAACTCGAGTTGTGTGTGCTATACAAAATAGCCGAGAAGCTTGTTAGAGCATGTACGTGTAAAACTTTTGTATTTGGAATTGAGGGAAACATTGGTGGGTCCAATCCCAAGTTAATTTGCAACCTTTTTTTTTTGTTAGTCAAAATTATCATACGAAACCATTACGTAAGTAATGCATTGAACTTGTGTAGTCCTAGTCCTGCCTTTTACAAAACTTCAAGGATGTGATGGGTGGGGGAGATGAACCAGGTGCATTTGTCATTGCTAGTAGAACGTGTATCGCTCGTGCCAAATACAATAAGACCACAGGGCCTTGTTATTTTAATTTTTTCCCGTCTTTGCAAGGGTAGATAGCATCTACACTGGAAAGGAGTTTATATTGTCTCCACTCCCAGAACACCCAAACTAAATGTGGTTGTTCCTACTCATCAAGCATGACTGGTTTGCTTTTGTGTATGATGTCATGCTCATTTTTATAAATATTTGAAAATTAACAGATACGCAGGATCATGAGATGGTTGAAGATGAGTCCGTATGGTTTTAGATAGCCATCTTATATTGGAAGGAGAGTTCATCTCCGCTTTCCACAGGCATTTGAGTTTTTTTCTGTTGTTGGTGCGCTTTACATTAGACACCATAAAAACCTAAACTTAACTTCGCCATGCATCATCTCCTTCGAGCTGTATGGAAATCGTATAAAATTTTAATCTTTTCGAACATGAACATCCAGTAATGTCGTCCATGCCCAACATAAAAGTAGACTTATCTGTGCGAATTTGTAGAATTATTATGTTTTAATTGTAATTATATTTTTGGGTATTTGACTACTTTCAAAATTTTGATGCCAAGCATTGGGTACACTGCAATAATAACATGCGAGTGTTGCAGTAAGTTAGTGCCATAAGGGATACCAAGTTGATATTATACCAACTCAACATTGGACATTAATTTCTATGCTGGCAGCCGAGCCTAATAGTGGCGTCTTTTATTCGTGTGGCAAGGAGGCCTCTAGTTTGCAGCAAATTATTAACGTCGTCGCTCCCTTATCTAAAAAGCCGGGACACCATTCGTATTCCCATTTCGTTCCTATTCAACATTCTCAAGCAAGTCAAATATCCCGTTCTTTGAACAAAAAATGCCAGTGACAAATTCATCACCTGGCAGCTGTGAAGAATTGGCAGCTCAGAGACCCTCATTTAAATTCCAAGTTCAAAGAAAGGTATTCACATTCATTCTCTTCCCTTCTATGGATGGTCAGGTTTCTCAGTCAAGGGACAAACCGAAACCGGTACGATGTGCCTCTGCTTTAGCTTTGCCATGCATTTCCATCCTCAGAGCTACTTAAAGCACAAAATAGTGTAGAAAATAAGATCTAGAAACTGGAATTAAACGCATCTCTACTCAATTTCTCAAAACCTCTAAAAAATACCTAGTGGAGTAAGTCGCAAAAAAGTAAGGTATTTCATTGTCCGGCCAATCAACTTCGAATGAGTCCATTTACAGTAAATAAGAACTGTTTTACTGAAGAATCCGCACAAGAAAAAGGAAAACCAGACAAGAGAAGAGATACTTGATAGGTCAGATGTCAAATTGACTTTTTACACGCAACACTCAATGGAATTAAATGTCAAATTTACTTGCACAAACCCGATTCCATCTCAGCATATTAAGAAAATAGGTTTCTCGTAGTTCAAGGGTATTCTACTTCGTCTCAAGTCTCAGGAATGAAATAAATCCAATAGAATTTAATCATGGCATACTTCAACGTAACACAAGGTTTCAATACAGTCAACAAGGTCGTGTATTTAATCGACGTAAACGGTTGGATCACAGTTATTTTGAGAGTAACCCAATGCTTTCAGTCGACATGATAGGAAAAATGTAGTATGGATGAGATTAGAAGTAAATAATACTCGCGCAAAAGGCGCGTATTATGTTTATATCAATAGGTTATATATAAAAAGAAAAATGTATATAAAATATTTATCGCGTACACTGTAAACAAAATATGTAGAAGTGCAGTAATTCTTAGCTCAGGTTACAAGCTGATCAATTCCTCTCTTAAACCCCACTTTATTTCATTTTAGTCCCATTTATACAATTTCCCATTTCCTTGAGCTTGGAATGGCACATAGCAAATACGACGGAAATGCGCTGAGTATTTGCGGTAATTGAAGAGCAAATTTACAGCAAATAGGCTTTTTCGTGACATGACATGGGAAAAGAACTAGAGCTTAACTTGTCAAGTATGCAGCTTGTCGGAGATAATCTCATTAAACAATATCCTACTTCTCACAATTGCTGTATTAAATCCGTCCAGAAACGCTGCGTACCAGTCTGTTCCAACCATTGTATATTCCCGGCACAAAAGTATGTTTTTCAAAAAAGGCGACTAATCGGAATGTTTGATTATTTCTCAGAAATGTGGATGTAATAATGTAATTACACGCATTCGAATTATTAAAATGTTCATCTAGATTATAGTGCATGATACAATTGAATAGTGCATCTAATTGGCCACATATGGATTGCTTTCTGTTTTCTAATAGTGGGATTATGACATGCATCTATTTAAACCACTCCTGATTCTACTGGGAAAAACGATGTTTCTCTCAAAGACAACCTGTGTAACATTATATTCCCTCTCGCTCATTACTTTAATTTTGTTGATTTCCATCAATTTCAGAGAACAACGGCCTTCTAGCTAAGTCTCAGCTCAAGTCCAAAGTCTCCAAAGTTGGGCCACTTGAACGGAAACTATTAGCCAAGGCTCCCGTACCTTAATCATAGTAATGTTAACTCTTGCGTGTTGCCATTAGCGAGTAAATCATAAGCTGAGTGTCTGGTATGATTATGAGTTTTTGCGATGGCAAAGAGCTTGGGAAACTAATCTTCCAGAAATCCGTGAATACATTCAGCCACAAAACCTGTTTCGCGGATAAAAAAGTTTTTTCGTACAAACTATCTTGTATTATGTCGCCCAAGTCAAATTGTAATTTATTAACACATGGCAAATGCAATAAAACCAAGTTGATGACGTCAATTTTATTCTGTGCGAAAACTGGCTTCCTATCAATGCAAACGGCCTGTAGCCCACCAACATGAAAATCAGTTTTCATGTGCCTTCTATGCAACTCTCATATTGCATTGTAAATAACACACGACGCATTTACATATAAATTTGGCTGGAAACGTTTAACCTTCAACGCTTTACCAATTGTGCAAGTTAGGCAGTGATTTAAAAAAATAAGACCTGACAGGACGTTAGGTTGCACTCTGCATTTACCAGTTCATGTTGGCTAATGGCAAGATTTCCAAAAGTAGTGCACATCTGGCTGTGTTAAAATCTGACTCCTTCAATTAGAGTTTATCGCATTTGCGGCATGGTATAAGGCTTCCAAACTCGAGATGCAAAATAACTGCTATAATTAGTTCAAGTAAGTTTCAAAAATGTGCTTTTAAGTTTACAAACAACTAGTGGGTTAAAGGACACTTATATGAATACATTCTAAATCCGGAAAGGGGGAGATCTAAAGGCATACGTTTAAGCATTATAATCTCTAACATTATTCTCCTTCCATTCCAAATCCCCATTATCCACTGTACTAAACTTCTCCGTCGTAGCACATTCATCCTAATACTACCCTCATTGACAACAATCTTTTCCTTGCATTTTTGGTCACAGTCACAAAAATAGCAAAAGATGGAGAAAAAAACTCTGCTTCCCAAGTTAAACGACTAAATAAAAAATGAAATTCTATTCGTTCGCCGGTGCACTTTCTGTCATGCATGCATAGCACACTTATTTTACTTCTGCTATGTCAAGCCATTTTGGATTCTAAGCTATATTAGTAAATAAAATATTCTCAGTATTTTTGATCCCCGTATTTCAATCATTCCCTTAGGCGCAGCTTTGCCTTGGTTGCTTAGCTCCACCCCCAAAAAGTAACGTGAATGAGACTGTGAATATTCAAGATGAGATCCCACGTGCTGACATAAAGACTTCAATAAAAATCTGCCGGCAATGCTGTTTCTGTGTGTCAGCTAAGCCTGGATTTGCTTTGGGTTGGGCTTGGCTTCCCGTACGTAAGTTAAGTGGATGCATGGGACGGAAGACTAAAATTGACATCTGCGTCCTATTTTAGGTAATATATTGCGGATTTTCTAAAAGTCGAATATTTCTCATCCTCTCCGCTTAATACTTACTTTCGCGGAAGTTCAAAATGCAATAAATGACTATGTATACTTTCGACTTCCTTCATTCCATTCGATGTGTTTATTTTTATCAGTCATACTCAATTATCCCGGCAAAGCCAAAGAGCCTCTGTCGAGGTTCCAGAGTCAATTTAACTGTGCACTTCGTGTCTTTCCTGGTTTTTGTGCCCGTAAATAAAAGCCGATCGGGCGGGAAAGGGTGGACGTATATTTACAAGATTAAGCCAAATTAATCACTTCTGTTCCTGGTTCAATAGTTATGCATGCTTTGCTTTACCATAAGAAATAAGGCCTAGGTGCCTTCAAAATCATCTGGCCAAATAAGTGGCTGCGGCCACGCGCCGTTTAATTTCGCACTCATGGTAGATTCAAAAATACTGAAGAAATACCGCATCACATCACACCACGTATCATATCCAAATTAAAAATTATAGACGTAATGTTAAGTCAAATGAGCTAAATACATACCTTACAGGTGATCCGGACAGATTTGAACACGATTTCGAATCAACCTCAAATCAATTCCTACCAAAAACTTGCGTGCGGGGAACGTTGCTACTCACACAGAAAATTGGAAAGTATTAATTGCTCCCTTTCAACTTTCTCACGGTTACAAAACCAGCACCCAATCTCCCTTGTGGTTATGAAATTGTAGTTTGTACAAATGTAAATTCACACCCGGTGTTACTTGGCTAGTTATTTATACACACAGTTCAAGTTCGTAGTCAGTAAATCCGAGAAACCGCAATTTGGCATTCGTATATTTCTGACGAGGGAGCACAGGATATACAAACCAGCCGCACACAGCTGCTTCAGTTAGGAGTTATTGTAAATACACAAAAGTAAACCACAGATTGATATTCTGAAGGAATCCCTGTGTATCCGCACCAAAGATGACACTCTTCTTTGACGGAAGGCTAATGAACAACTGCCGGACTCAGTAATCTCTGCTCAGACAGAAACTTTGTGCTTACGACGATTAACTTGAGTTACGTACACCGTTATGTTACACATTCAATCCTTCGTAGTACTGATGGAAGTGTAAATGTAATTACGGCGTATCTCCGTCTTGCATGTCACTGTGACTTCAATTACGTAGTTTTCAAATTCTCAAAGGCGAATCTATAACTGATTCACTTCTCTAAATTTGTTTTGACTTATGTGTTTATAAACATATGTTTCACTTCCATTCATTAATATGATTGTTAGTTTTCCCTCTCTATTGTTTACGTTAGATTTTGTGTAACTCTACTAATGAATGAATGAGTCAATCAACGGTGTATGTATGTGTGTAAGCAAACAGCTGCCGCTTGCGGCCGTGTGCGAATGACAACAACCGGTGCTGTGCACGGGGAATTTTAAAATTAGGAATATCGAACTTAACCAGATTTGTGCACCAAATTTAACAAAAAAAAATCTACCGTCTAGTTAGTTTAATGAAACTATTTGAAATTAGAGATTGTTTAGTTTTCCGGTATTCGTTAAACGAACGAGGGATTCGGAATCGGACTCTGCGGAAGAAGAAAGTCAAGTACAGACTGACAACATTGAAAAGAGCATGGGCGAACGCGAAGGCACGGGAATTCATAATGCACAACACAGACAAGGGCTTGGCTTGGGATTTACGTTAGATTTTGTGTAACTCTACTAATGAATGAATGAGTCAATCAACGGTGTATGTATGTGTGTAAGCAAACAGCTGCCGCTTGCGGCCGTGCGTGAATGACAACAACCGGTGCACGGGGAATTTTAAAATTGAATATCGAACTTAACCAGAAATGTGCACCAAATTTAACAAAAAAAAATCTACCGTCTAGTTAGTTTAATGAAACTATTTGAAATTAGAGATTGTTTAGTTTTCCGATATTCGTTAAACAAACGAGGGATTCGGAATCGGACTCTGCAGAAGAAGAAAGTCAAGTACAGACTGACAACATTGAAAAGAGCATGGGCGAACGCGAAGGCACGGGAATTCATAATGCACAACACAGACAAGGGCTTGGCTTGGGATTTTGGTATTCTTCATGCAGCGCGGAGCAGCCATGAGAAACTCCTATGCTCGCTGTGTTAAAACTTGCCGAATTTACGGGTGGGTCAAAAGCAGGTGGAGTCCATATCAAAGGATGAGGCAAGTCGGAATGAAAGGGAAGCCGGAAGAGTTCACTTGGGTGAAAATCGAAAGGGGATTCTGGTCTGCATTGCATGTATTTTGTGCCTCTAGGACTTTTATTGCTGCTGATTTGTACTTTGTCTTTTGTATTGTGAGGCAGGCAATGACATAATAAGGTGAGAAGTAGCATCATTACATTGGAAATGCCAATATTCAGTAGTGTACTGTACAATAATAGCGTGATCATCCTTTGTTTACGCTCAGTATTGACTTGCTCTTTGCGTAATATTTTTCCGCATTGCTGACCATCCTTTGCAGCAGTGGAGGTTCTATACCGCTTGTTGAATATTAATTGCGAGCTTCATTTCATCATAAAATTTATGCAAGGATCAACCTATACATTACATTGTTTTTGAAATTAAGCAATTGAAGCACGACTGGCTTCGATGATGATAAACTGGGTGCTCATGTTTGCTGAGCTTAGCCTAGCTGGGGTTATATTTTAATTTAGAACATCGGGGATACATCAATCCTCACCTTCGTTCATAAATGTGATAAACAGACATAAACTAGCTATATTCCCGGGAAAACATAAGCAAGGGTATTTAAGTCATTCTGCAAACTATGCAGGAGGCTGTTTGATTTGTCGTTTGGCATGTTTGGTTTATGTGTGTAAGGGCTTGTTGATATTATCGTCTTATCCGCTGCGCTGTGTTATCTGGATATTTCAAAACTGGTGCAGTGTTTTACAACTAGCATTTAGTTGAATTTTAAAGCATAAAAATTACTCGAATTAAATTTTTGTGAAACAAAATAAAACCGGATGCGGCAATTGATACAAAGCCCAATAGTTTGAATAGAAGGAAATGTACATTCTTTAAAACTAAAATGGTTTTGTGTCGTATTAAATTTGTAATAAATAAAATTCTCTCACCCAGAAACTGTGGACTCCATGGAATCATTTTGATCTTCTCCTTTGCTAGTGCCACTTCCCTCCGCTTCAGAAGTCGACGCTACTGGAGCCTTCGTAATTTCATGTTCTTCAGTCACTGGATTTTCATATACGAGTGTTTCAACCATCGATCCTTTGGAACTCCCAAATGATACCCTATTACGGAAGATTGAGCAAAATTTAATCAGTTCACGCGAGAACAAATTCCGAGTAAAACTAATTATTCCGTGCCACAGACTGACGAATTTATTTCAATTTTATGAAGCCACTCAAGTGCTATATGCACCGATCTAGCATCATAGCACACGAACAAGCAGGTGGCAATCTCCGGGTATTTTTGGAAGTTGATAAGTAACATACAGGACACCTCGAGTTGTAGCTCAGTTTCAATATTTAATTGATAGCGGGAGAAAATTTAAAGCTTTTAAACTTGCAAAACGATAATTTAAATTACCAGAAATAAATAATCAAATTAAATACTAAAATATTTTAGCCGTACAGTCGAGAGTATTAATCAAATAGTAACCACACATTCTATGTTTGTGTGCTTTTTAATACTCTCTCCTGCTCCATACATTCCAATTAATCCATACAATTTTGTGAAAATCAGATTTTGGAGTACAAGTAAACTACTCTACTCATATAACCTCTAGATGTGGGAAGAGCAGATCGATTGCGTCTTCTCAGAGGAGCAATCGGAAACAACGACAAAAACCTTTGGCGTAAAACTCCCACATTTCGTCTACAAAGTTTTGGTAGATCACCGAAAGATGGGTGCTGGCTAACCCTTTCCTTCCTGTGAAGGTCTTTTTCTTTTCTGCTATATTCAACCCGTTTTTCCGCGGAGTCCGACGCGACGTGCGGTGCCAGTAAACATATATTAGTTGTATCAATATAAAAACTATTATATATTTAGCTTCTAAATCTAATTATCGAATAAACACTTAATTAAAAATTAATTATTAATTACCGTTTCAAACCAACTTGTTTGGATGTGCTCGTCAGTTTGGTTTGCCTCACCCGATCGTCTGTCGGATGAGTGGGTGAAATACTCTCATTGGAAATGTTTGCGTTTACAACAGGAGAAGTTGAGTTTATTCGATTTTTGGATTTTGGGGGAGACTTCCTAACATCCGTGCCTGGGACAGAAGACAATCCTCCAAATTCAGGGTATGAGTCTCCACGCTCCAACTCCTCTGACTCATCGCTTTCATCATGACTGGATTTATCCGGGATATCTCTTTTCTTTCTAATGACTCCTGTCCCGTCACTCGGCTCTGTATTCCTTAATGAAGTAGTTTCATTTGAAATCTCTGTTGTATTGGCATTAAACCCGTCCGGGTTATTGTTGTCCATCTCTGTTGTTCCTGTGCTGGATTCCACATTACAGTTTGGGTCTTGGACTAAATTGCTACTGGTAATGTCAGGGGTCATCATGATGTTTATTGCTGAGGAGTTTTCGTCCTCAGGAATGGAATCAGAATTTAAAACGTTGTTTGCGTTTACAGTGGCAATGCGACGTGACGTTGAAGCGGATTCCGCAGAAGCGGCGGCTTTCTTAGACTCGGAGTTGATTAGAATGGAGTTCAAGTTGGATTCTGGTTGGGCAGCGAAGGCTAGCATTTTCCGCCGGCCTTCTGCATTTGATACATGGACCATGCCTGGGAGTATTTGCAACAAAATGGGGTTTGAGTACTAGAACTAATAATTCTACACACTCTCCGACACTCGGATGTCGTGACAAACTCCAGGGTGCTTCGCTTTTGCAACCGCTGGTTTAATTGGATGTCTTGATTTAATTGGTTGTATGATCCTCACAAACACTTCTGTGAAGTTACAAATCCTCCGACTCCGAACTGTGAAGACTCCCGTTTGAATGTATGAATTTCAGATCTCCAAGTCGTGGGATCCTTCCTATTAAACAAAAGAGAACATGAATCAGTAATCCACGTAAGGAAAGGCGTATGCGAAAGGCTTTAAGAGCGAGGATCGTTTTGGGTACAATAAAGCCATCCCCCGAGAATTCAACTTATCCCAAGACTAGTAAAATGGAATATATAAAACTGCGAAATGGCTTTTTTTTTTTAAAACTTCTTGTTGAACACGTGCAAAATTGATCGAGATTACCATTGGATCTCAAAATTTTATTGCAGAAACTTTCAAGTTTACTGTTCCCACTCAAAGCGGAGCACCAAAAGGATAAGAAACTTCACAATTTTTGCAATTTCATGAGTTTCATATGAAGAGTTTTTTGAAGAAGTCAATTGCACAATTCAGTACGAACCATACTGTCAGTAGGGTTCACCCTTAGCACTGCTTATGAAATTCTTTTCACCAGTACATATATGGAAAATTGCTAGCTACTTTCAAAGTAGTATAATATAATTATTTTGATAAAACAGCTAACACCGGGCTTCGCTTTAACTTATAAATCACCGCACGTAATTTCTATCAATATTTGTGCATAATTTTAACGTTTAAACAATTACGGTTGGTTCTGGTTCCCTCCTTTAATTTGCTAGGGATTGGACCGGAAATTCAAATTAGGAAAGACAATCCTTGTTTCTTATTTAAGCAAACGTATTACACGCAAGTCACTTGCGGCTTACGGCTTGAGATTATACATACTACACAAAACTGAGGGCCGTCCGTTGATTCCTGTGTATTCAGAACTGTGAACAAACACTAATTAAACTCTTGTGCGCATCTGAGGCCTTGAAAACAGCACGAATAATGCTAATGAGAACTTTTAATACACTTTGATTATACAGCTTCTGTGTATTCGGAGTTCTAAGATTTCCCAAAGGAAATAGTATAGGAAATATATTTTCCTGTTTTCCAAAGGCCATCAATTTATCTGCCAAGATTAAATGGAATTTGTTTAAGTTCTTTAGTCTAACAGATTACGAATACTTCTCCGCATTTCATTTGAAAGATAAGCCTAATTAGCCAAGTGAATTCCCTGGTCTGAATCCGTTTAAGAACCCTGTACTGCACTCTGCTTGAATTAATAATGCAACTCTCTAGAACTGGATCTAACAATTCTTGCCGCGTTGCAGCGGACGAATGCTACTATTCCGGCTACCCAAAACTGAAAGCCAGAGATGTAATTCCAGATCCAGACATGTGATGGCTATTTGTCTTCTGTAGTCAAAATTGAAGCACTTGGGTGAGCTTAACGACATAACAAATTAATTCATTTTCATTGTAAATATAGAAAATTAGCACAATTCACGCTAAAGTCATCACAGCGCAGCAGCCATACGTCTTTCACCTCTTAATTCAAGTCTGCGCAACATGGAAACTGCATTTTTATTGCCGAGCACGATTGATTGACCAAACATAGATTTGTTCGCTAATTGAATAAGCAGATTCAAAATAGGATCCTTGCAAGGTTAATTCTGAATTGGTAGCACTGGGAAAATAGAATTGTGATTTTTTCACTATCAGCCAACCGTGCTTGCGCATTTGCGTGCATATTCATAATTCATGCTACTCAGCAAGGTAATTTAATTCAACTGTGTAACTATTTTAACAGACGCGGTACATTAAATCCCACTCCAGCATTTCAATAAAATATATGGTGCTATGAGTAAACTCGTAAAACATTTTATGTTGGGGCGCGGTTGTGAACGGATTCCTATGCAAGCATGAAATAAACCAGCGTAACTTTTGAAAATCTTGAGCAGCTTTTCAAATAAAAAAACGCCTAGATTTAGCATACAATGAACAAGTTTAAAAAGAATAGCTCAATTTATCAAATATTTGACATTGCATTTAGTATTGACAGTTTCGCCTACTAGCTAGCATTCAAAAAGATTAATTAGATAATTCGGTAATTGCGAAACTCCTTCTCACGTCAAGGAAGCGCAAGTTCAAATGCCTTACACATTTAGAAATATATTAGGGCAAAAAGTCAATGAAAATGAGAGTACCAGTAGCGTGAGCGAATTACCGCCTGGGTTGGGTGCCAATTGGCAAGATATTATTACAACGACGAAAGCTGTTGACTTAGCAGACGAACTCCAACTCTGAAGAGTTCATGGAAAACATATACATCCAACATCCAGTACGTCTACTAAAACATGTAGAAGAAAAGCAAAAGGTAATGCATGTACTAAAAGTTCAAGGAGAAGGTGTAAAATAAATTTAAGAATGTTGAGGCAGCTAAAAGTCTCACTCTCTCACTTCAACTCAAACACACTTTGGGCCTGCCACTTTCACTCCGAAGTATTTTTTTCTGAAAGTAGATTCACACATGCTTGTCTTGTCTTTCATCGTCTATAGAAATTTTGTTTTTGTGTGGTTGAGCAGAATTTTCTACTCATTCTGGTAAAATCAATGAAAATATTCCAACTCTATTGTCCTATTGAAACAATTCATTTAAATAGAATGTAAAATAACTTAAGCATTCATATCTAGTTTTCTTAATCAAGTTGTTAAATTGAGTTCAAAAATAAAATAAAGTGAGTGAAATGTTGAAAGAAATCAAGATTAGCCAAATATTAGAACGCGAGAGCAAATCTAAAAATAGTGATACGTACTTGCTAAACGAGTTCCAATAAATATATCCAGAGAGGGAAATATATTTTTAGTCGTCGGACAGGACAATCAATGGACGGAATGATTTAATGTTTAATCTCCGACGCTTAACTGCAATGGCGCACAAGGCACAACGAAGGCTAACATTTGTAATCTACCCGGACCGAGCTTGCCCGGCCACACAGTCTTAAATCTTTCTTCCAAACCCTTCCTTGAAACTGCCCCACAACGATTAATCAACCGCAGCAAAATTAGTTAGAATTCCATGGAGTAAAAACCTTTTGCAGTAAATTTGAATCCTTTCAGATAATAATCAAAACTAAACACTTGATTTTATCATACGTGAAAAATGGCACGTAAAAGCAAAAGCAAAAGCACAGCACATTGTTAAACGCCCGTGCGTTATTCATAAGATGATCTGACTGAACTGACTGAGAAAAGCTTAAATTTTGTTGTTGGGAGTGTGAGAAGGGAACGCAAGGAATTCCCAGTTGACTATCACTCATTCAGTTGAGTTGATTTTAACTGTCGGTTCTTCCCCACAACCCGCACAGCTTCAGAGATCCGCATATATTTTTCCTCCCTACGACATCTTTTCTTGAGCTAACAGCCACGTAAGTAGTAAAAATTTCTAAATTTAGAAGGCAAAGAGCTACAAGCTGGCTGGAACACTGAATGAGTTAATATTTCGGCTCCTTCAGCTCCTTTTGACTTTCACACCTTTCGGTGAAAAGAGAAGCCAAATAGGGTGGATAATGCCCGTCTCATTACCAGGAACGCACATTAATTTAAGTCAAACTTGAATTTTATACAAGGGCACATGCCTGACTAGTCTAATGCACAAATTCCCAATCTTATTTACAAGTTTACATAGTAACTTTTACGTCTTTACTAGGTGTTGGATTGACGGAATGACTTCATTTTATAGCAACACATAAAGTTTAACGATTCTTTTTATAGTTGGACCAGCCGGAGAAAGGCAAGACGCGGTCTCACCAGACTGCGACTGGTTGAGGATCTGATGATTGGATTCCAAATAAATAATGCTGATTGGGTTTGAAGCAAAACATGGGGCTCTTTGTGTCTTATAAGCAATTTGGGCAAGAGAATTGCATGGCGCGCAGTATTCCAGAGAATATTAAAACAAAATACTAAAAAAGGCTTTTGTTGGTTTTGCGTGTTACAATTTTGCTAGTTATTTATTTTGCATTTTGGGCACACTTTAACTGTCTTCCGGCGAAGTGGCATTAAGAGTGGGAGAAGAGGAAACAATAAAAAGATCATAGTTCAAGTCCTAGAGAATTGCAGACGAGTTATGTAATTTCATTTACACCTGTTCTTGGTAGAGCGTGAGCGAGAGACCCCGCAATATTTTATTGTAATGACCCTTCTCGAAGCATTTTTGATCAGCTCCCTGTGTAAAAGAGTTCAAGTGGATGACTGCCCTTTGTTATTATTTTGCCATTTTCATTGTTACTAAGCCTGTGGCAGTATAGTACATTTAATAATTTTCAAATCAATTGTTTCACAAGACAAAGATCGCTTTGACATGAGGTCACGAGAGACAAAAATAGAGGTTAATTATAACATCCAACAACGGTAAAAATCCATTTGTTTCAATGTCAGCATGCACCACAAATTCTCTTGCTGTACACCTCGCGTTTCTTATGGAAGTGATGGAACAATGCTTCTTGTAAGTTCAAATTTATAGACAAGCAGGGCTAAGCTTTATCATTAGAAATGATTTGTAAAACTGAACAGGCATGGCATTTGGCAAACTGTAATTCTTCCTAGACACAAGAAAATCCAATAAAGCATGAATTCCATTGAATGTAAATCAATCTGGGTATTCCAGATCTGCTCAAAACATGAAGAGTATTAGGGTGTTAATCTATTTTTTTTTTAAATATTATAAAGAATTACATCGACTTGCAAATTTTGTATCTGGAGTCGGGAGCTACAACTAGGTCAGCATTTGTAGCAGGCACTGACCTAAATCCCGGTATGCAGCAAACTCAAAACGAATGTATTCAAGGCAGCCAATTATTTTAGGAGTGAATAATGTTTCCCTTCTAGAATTTCATACTCCATTTCCCTCAAGGGTTTCATTCCCTCTCAAATATGAATGCAGAAAAAGAACAAAAATGACTTGTGGCTTTACTTTTCTGCCAAAATCTGGTTTGGTTGAGCGAAACAGCAAAGCTGTTCGTCTCGTGAACTCGCAAGTCATCACAGAGAAAAACATCGATAAGTGTGATGTGAAGCGAAGACGAAGTGACTTTTTGAGTGACACTCAAATCAGACAACTCCCACATAAACATCCCACGACGAACGCAGCTAAGGCAATACAGATCCATTATAATACTATGGATCTGGGAGTTCGTAATGATCGTATGACCTCAGAAGAGGAAACAGATATTAAAAATAGCAATGACGGTCTTCTAATTATAATGTTCGATCCATTGAACTGTAATTTAGTGAACCATAACTATAAGTTCAAATTATCTTTCTTTTCAAATATAAATTGCTCACAATTTATCATGGAAAAGCGTATTTCGGCAGGAATTTGTCGTTGTTTTATTTTAGCATTGATAATAAAAATAAAAATAAAATAAAAATGATAAGCGTTTGAACTTTCAATCTTATTCATGAAAACAAATCAAGAAAACGCATTAATAAATATGAAGCAATAGAGTAGAACAGCAGCCACGATTCTAATTTTATGGCAGAAAAGATGTAATATATTTTTTGAGGCCCACGAAGTAGCATCTGATAAATTTATAACCGCCCACCGTTTTAACAGAATCAAGAAATTCATCGACCAACTCAACCCATATGCAGAGACCAAAAAAGAAAACATTTTCGGGAGACTTCCCCCATTATTCAACTCTAAGGTGGCCGTTTACGTCTCCATCGCCTCTGTTTCACAATGTATTATAAACCCCAGCTCAAAGCAAAACTCAAATATAGTAGTCTCAGCGTACATTACTGCATTCAACTACAAAACGATTATTTCTTCTGGAACAAGGGCGAGCCGAAATGGGAAAGTTTGCAAGGGCACCGGAGAAAGGAGTGCGGCTGGGATGTCTCCTTTTATATGTTCGTAAATTTCATGTATCTAGAGTCTAAGTAGTATTTTATCGTAATTGCTATAAAATAATAGAACACGTGCCTGAAATAAGAAGTCTTCATTGAATCCAACATTTTGGAGTGCATTCGGGCATTTGCAGTAATTTGAAAGCCCTTTCTTTAGTGTACTGTCACTTTACCCCCGTTTAACCAGCCCAGCGAATGTTTGACATCAAAAACATTACATAAATTAAACCTGACTGGCAAACAGAGTGCATCTTGAATAACAAACTGAATCAACTTGACTTTTATGAGTTAAACTTACTTTGTGGCGTGTCGTCCACTCAAACTGTAGTAATGGAAAATTAGCATTCTACTATCAGACTTTGAGAAGCCCTGTGAAAATTTGGTGGATTCCGTGGAATGCAACCAAAAAAGGGTTACACAACCACCAGACAGAATTCTAGCTATCATAATATTGTGTCAAAAAATGGGGAATAATTGAAAAACATAGGACCAAGGACGCTTATGTTTCATGCAAAAGAAAATTGAAGTAAATTAATTAACAATGCGTACGAGCTAGTAAGTATTTAGCATAGATCACAGTTACCATTCTACAAGCAAATTAGGTTCGACATATTGATCGCAGTTGTTAAATCACTTTCACTGGTACAACCACTAAACAAGCGGAGAAAGTAGAAAAATACCTTATTTGATCTTAAGCAGATTCTGAAGGTGTTTTCTTTGAAACTCGAGATAATGGGGTAATGGAATAGAATGTCTACCAAACGTCTATAACTCAAACATCAATCTCGCTTTCTCCGCACTTACGAATCAATTTCTTTTGAAGACACCGCACTGCTCGAAACCGACTCTATGCATGACACACTTTATCTCAACAGCAACAGCGTTTAATCTGCAAAGTAGTTTTCGGAATTCGATATGGATAGCCAAAACCTTTTGCATTTGATGATTGGGAAAAGCTCGTAAAACATTTCCAAGAAACGCAATCTTAGAGATTTCTAGAAGATTCCATATTCTGAAGATTAATGCATATATTTCTTGTCTAATAAATCATAAATCATGCATCATTTGATCTACAGCAAGTAGGTTGTAGGCTGGCGGCATTACGTCCTTGCCCTTCTGACCTTCCAGTTAGTGGTACTTTTATTACCCGGGGAGCCTATCAATACATGCATTTGGGCACGAGGA
The DNA here is from genome assembly GCA_036851895.1 of Orthonychiurus folsomi. NCBI lineage: Eukaryota > Metazoa > Arthropoda > Collembola > Poduromorpha > Onychiuridae > Orthonychiurus > Orthonychiurus folsomi. The sequence continues at coordinate 2,634 of JAAXYW010000647.1, read as the reverse complement.
TCTTAGCCTTCCCTTCTCTTACCCTGCGTCAAGGCCATCCCAGCCGGCAATTCCCCTTTTCTATTGCACCGAAAATATTATAATCCCAAGAACCGGGCTCTCTCCCTTGAAGTGCATCCCATAGAATGATGACGATGTGCCGGCTCTATCGACCCAATCCGAAGCATGAACCAGAATGGATTTTCACTTTTATATTACACTCTGTTCCAAGTAAGTTCCAGAATGCAGGGCAAATCCATTATCTACAGAAAGAGCTATGAGTCATAATGACACCCGAATGCTGGACAAGTGCACAGCTTGAAATTATCCCAAAATTGTACGAAGAGGATTTTCTGGCACGCCAGTCCATAGGGATTATTTAATGAGTTCAATATCAATACTGGAGCTGGGGAGCACAGGAAAATATGAGCATGTGGCACAATCACATTATTAACTCTAATAGGTTTGCTGCTCTGCATTTACATTGCATGCATGCATTCTATTTGAACCGCGGCGGACGGTTAGTTTATGGCAAAATTAATATTTGCGCATGAATGAGTATGACTCAAGAATTGACAAAGGTTCCAATTTTTAAGCCAATTGCTACAAAGCTGCCGGTAACTAAGATGTGAAAATTCTTCTTTTAAAAAAGTGGACAACTTTACCGCACAACAGTCATGAATTATGATTTCTTTGGATTTTACTGCAGATTAGTGACGACCCGGCCGGATGGACCCCGCTGCTTGAGATCATAGCTCGCCTTCTCAAGATTTACTTGAATTGCAAGGCACTCCGCCAACACATGTGTGATGCCAATAAAATATGCCGTGCGTGTTGTCGGCTGTGCACAGTGTCTTATTATTATTCTATGAATGCAAAGCCAAGTTCATGGACAAAATGTTATTTGTAGAGAGGGTGGCTAAAAGTAGTAAAAGTGTGAAGTGGCGCATATGGGTATTAAGGTTTGGGAACCGCTTTTGTAATTTAATATTTTTATTAGTTTCTTTGTAGATACTCTTCCTTTGATAGATTTAACTGCGTATTGCACAGCTGTTGCACGCTCAGATTGAGACCCGCGTGGTCAAAATTTCTAGAAACTTGACATGCTTGTCCCAATCTCCCAATGTTTCTTAATACGATGCGTACGTGACAAGCAGATTTTCTTGAAGTACCGTAAACAAGAGATGTAGCCTGGCTGTAAGCACTGCCATCGGTTTCCTTAATCATAAAAACTAAATGACAGAAAACCAATTTACTTTCCTGTTTAATTACCTTCCGAATGTACGTCAGGGGTGTAAAAATGCCACCTAGTTATGGTGAGAGCTGTGGCGGAGAATGAAGCTTTCTCAAAGAGAAATTCTCTTTATTTTGCACAAGAGCAAATCCGAACGACTAATTTCGTCTTTATATGATAGCACTGACAGCACTTAAATCTGACAGCCGAATTGGAAATAACACTTCAATCGTACAAATTGTACTCAAATGTCTTATTGCCAATTAACTTACCAAGTCATTAAAGTTTTCATTCTGAAGAAATCGGCGTGAAATTTGAAGTAAAATATCAAAATGTCCAAAAAAAATTCAAGCAATTGCAACATTAATAGAAGAATCATAATAACAAAATGCTTACCGGAAAGCAGCTTGACAGAAATATGCCGGTATGCCGAACTTCACATATAATTCCACACAAACCAAAGCCTCGGTAGCTGCTCCCGATTGAGATTTTAAAAAGCTAAAAATGTATGTCTATAGTTCAGTTTATAATGAGGTAACACCAAAAGTCATTACACAAGATAACCCGGTTATTTGTTGATCAGTAGCACCAAGTTAGTTTCAACTCAAGGGAAGATGCCGAACCTGACTAAATCTGTCCGCAAGCTTTGACGACCCGCTCCCAATCCCTGCATTCGTGTGTTCAAACAACGTAGAAAGCCGTAACCATTTGCTTTTGCTTTCCAACACCCGCAGCAAAACCGAAGTGATTCAGGGAGCTTCGGTGCGCATGAAGCGAAATTTGCCCCGATTCCTTCAACGCAACGCCATTCCATAACGAAAGAGCGACCCTTCCGTCAGACCTACTTCCACCAATTCTTTGCGTTGGGAATATAGGATATTCGCCCGGGCGAAAGCAGAAGAGGGACAATTTTCATCGGCGCAATCCAATGCTTTAAATGCTTTCCCCTCACCAGATCTTTCCCAAGGGATTTCATTGTTCAACTCAGTGGGTCCAACGAATTGAAAATGTGGACGAATCCGAATGCAATGCAGTGAATAGTATAAATATTAAATAGGGTATGTCAATTGGAAATTAACTTGGAATTACTTTGTCGTGTGTTAGTTTTCTCCTTGGGGTAGGATTGTCATCGGTGGTGGTGCGGCGACACAAGTTATTGTGAACAAAATGGACCTAAAAGTATTTAAAATGCTAGTCGCACTGCACTACTGGTTTGGGTAAATTCTATTCTGAGATTTAATTTTTGGGATGGTTTGCGGACACAGCACAGCCGTGTGTGCATAATAATTTAACAAATGGGTAGACTTTGTTTTAATTGCCTTGCATTCAGAATTCTACAACAAGAAATGCGAGCAAGTCTGTCTAGCGTCTAGAAACTGATAGTGCTGCAAAGAAACCATCGAAACTGACGCTGATGATAA
>JAAXYW010000646.1:0-32242 GCA_036851895.1 Orthonychiurus folsomi | reverse complement strand
CACAAGCGCCGAACCAGTGTGTCCCTGACCGAACGGTCATTGACTTCAAGTCAATGACTATACTTTTGGTGTGAACACAAGCACCGAACACTCCGGTTCACGACTAAAGTGTCAGTTACTACAGGTCACTGACAATATACTGCGGTGGGAACGGGTACACGTGACAAAACTGTCATGACGGTTATGTCATTGACTCCGGTGGGAATGAGGCTTTATGCCAATTTAAATAAAAATGTTAATACAAGTTCCGTGCATGGGATGGTCGATCGTCGTTATCACGGATTAATTTAAAGCCCCATACTGTATCTAATACTTTGTTTAAAGGTTCTTGCCAAATAGTACATACGGCTGTCTGGTATGTTTTGGCATTCTGCCAGTAGTTGCATCATTTCCTGTAGTTGTTTATAGTCCATCTCCTAGTTGTCATTATTATTTACAAAGTTAATAGTTAACTCTGGTCTTGTTCATCGCGTATGCATGCTTGAAGTATTGGATATTATTTGACACTATTCCAGATCCGACCCCAGAGTCAGAAGCGCCTGCAACGCCTACCCGAACCCCCGACGATACACTAGAATCAACCCACCAAGCATCTTTGCGAGTGCCATTAACAGTTGATGTTCCACAATCAATCCCAACCATTTCAACTCGAGTGAATTTCAGTCCAATAAAAACCTTGGCACATCAAGCCGAACCCATGGAAATTGGAGATAACACACCAGTAAAAGTTGAAACCGTTAGTTCGGATGAAGACCAATTTGACGAACAGCAGCACTCACGCCGTCAAGAGTCGCTTGAACTTTTACCCCTACTAATGGAAACCGAAGACATTTCTGATGGCGAAATATCGGACCTGGGAGAGGAAACAATTAAAGCGCCAAATTCTGGTTACAGCGATGGGATGTGCGCATCTAATCGTGAGAGGAAGTTATCGCCTGAAGCCCTTCGGCATCCTGTTAAAACCACCGGAACTGGAACCGGAAAAGCGAAAGAAACCTTAGCCCTTGGAAAAACTACTCGATCACAAGAAGAAGGTTCACCGCATGAGGTTTTAAGTGATCAAGATTCATTTGGCGACGAATTTGCAGATTCTGCAGTAGAGGAAATCCTTAGTGATGAAGACATGCCAGAATATGGAGATTATGAGTACGGCGATTGGGATGAGCAATGTTCTGTAAAGTTTGGCCGTGGATTCAACCCACTTGCCGGGTCTTACCAAGTCCATCAACTCCAAGTAAGAAAACTCTGCTCATACATTACCCCTAATACCTCGAAGATGTTGAAAACTTTATTTTCTTAATTAGACTCTTAAAATTGACCTTTATTTGAGAAAAACCGCTGGTGAAGACAAATTCTCAGCAAGTAAATTGTTGGGAGCAATTAGCAAATTTTCTGAGAGTGAGTTTGACTCAGAAAGTGAACCATTATTTGAAGCGTGGATCGAAAAGATGGAACAACTTCTTGGTGTTTTGCCTCAAGCTCTAAATGCAATTGGAGAAGAAGATCAGGAAGGTACTGCTTTATGTTTAATCATTGACATTATCTTTTAACAAATACTTTTGGTGTTGGTATTTCGTATAATTTGACTTTCTCATAATTAGATTGACTTTTTTATATCATTTAGCCTAATAAATTGAAGTACTTAATAAATTTTGCATTCCAGTTTTGAAAGCAGTTCGATTCTGGATAAAGAAAGGACTGGACTTTGAGTTTGCAAAGAATCAGGCATCAATTAAATTCAAACTTCGTTACATTAAAATTGGGCTAAAGCTTGTGCACTGTGTGTGCAATTACGGAGGTTTCATTGCAGAGGAGGTTCTGAAATTGGAATTTGACGATAGAGTATCACTTCAGTACAAGCTTCTTGAGTTAGTAATGGACAATCAATTTAAAAATATTGCAAGTATTCAGGCTTTAAGCATAAAGACTTTGGACGCGACCCTCAGCACCCGCCTTGGTAATTTTTTTTATTTTTTAATGAGGGTATTGAAGCAATCCTTCTCAGCTCTAACACCAGTGTATTTTTTTAAGGATTCGACATGTTTTGCAGCGGCGCAAAACATGTGGAACATGGTGGAACAGGCGGTTGCCAACGGTTGTTGAACTATTTTATTGAGAACACACTAGCAACCCGAATAGCACATGCATTTAAGAGCTTGTTCAGCAAAATCAATTTGATGTCTAACATCATATCTTTGGAACAAACTGTGCAGGCATTGTTGGAAAGAGAGAACGAGGAATCCGACTCCACAATTAATGGAGTACTGGCTCTAGGATCTGAAATTGTTACTATTTGCACAACTACACTGGAGCAACTAATTCAAACGACCGGGAGAGTAGGCCAAGTATTGGCCTTTCCTACTAGATTTCTGCCTGCTGACATTGTCCTTGAGCTACCTCTATTAAGTGCTAACCACGACCCTAAATTGAATCTGATTCGACTTCTTCGGGAGACAGAATTTATGAAGATTTGTGCTGTGCTGGTAAATTGTAAGGAGGGCAATGACCTTGCAATACCAATCAGTGAGTTGATTCAAAGTCTAGCTGCATGGGAGGAAGGGCTAGTATACTTATGTTCGGAGGCGGATTATGTGACCATCGTGATCAAGGCAATAGTTCGGTCAGAAGAAAAGCAGAGAGGACTTCATTGTGCCCACTGCTTAGAGGTTAGTTGGTTTATTTAAAATCTTTTCGGATCTTCTTGCAGTTGTATATACATTGTTACACTTTTTTTTGAATACAGGTGTTGCGATGCATCGACTTACTGAAGTCCGAACTGGAGAAGAATACACTTAATGACAGCGATGAAGACATTCAATGTCTTCAACAGTTGTATTCGTTTCTTAATACCTCGGATGGTCGAGATGCTCTAGTGCACACCTTATCCCTTGGAAATCTTATATCTCCATTGCTTAAATGCATAAAAGATGCGGATCCGAACTTGGAAAGAAATGCAGAGAAGTTATCTCGCTTGACAAATTCCGCAAGAAAAGGTTACGCGTTGGATCTGCTAGTCTTTGTGGTGAAATTTTCAGAGAGTTTTGAATTCCTGAAAAACGTAAGTAATCCATGTTCAGTTTATCGTATTGGTTGGTTATATTCTGATTGGCGTGATTTGGTGTACTTCTGTTCAGCATGGAAGTGAAATTTACGACCTGATCATTGGTTTGGGTGATCATTACGAAGGCTACGACAAACTAAAGGAATTATTACCGTTTTTGAAGCCATCAACTGAAAAGTTGAATTTTACCTACGACGGGATTGAGTCGCTGTGTTTGATCATCAAAGAGCAATCGAAGGATATTCTGGCGTCCTCAACTTTACCAGAACAGAATTGGGGGTTTAATCCGGAAGTTATTACAGCCCTTAGAATTCTAAAGCACCAAGGTACGATTAAAAAGCTCTGGTTCTGATGTAGGTATCATTTGCAGATTTCAGATATATGACCTTTGGCTACTTTGGCATATGTATTATTTAAAATTATTGTCTACTTCTTAGTTTGTGCATTTAATGCCACGCACTTGATGATCTAATTTTTTCTGCAGGTATTCAGCCTGATGAGGACGACGTGACCGGATCCGTGCATAATGGTCAACATAGTAGTCAAACCACAAATGAATTAAAATATATGATGGCTTACGTCAGAATGAATAACGATGATTTGTTATCTCAACTTGCAATCATGCTGACTGGAATAGTGAAGCACTTTGAACATACAGCCATTCAATCATTCTTATTGGCCGGGTCAAAGGGAGATGCATTGATCTCTCTTTTGCACCCTCTAATTCAAGTGTATAGAAAAATTCTCAGCAAGACGATTCTGGCCAGGAACGCAGGTAGAAAGTTACATAGCTAAATATAAAGCCAAAATTGTCCATCATACCTGCTTATTATAATTGATGAACAGAGTTTCGTGATTTAACACCAGTTCCAATTTTGGCTGCAATATTTGCCCTGATGAAAGCTTTCCCGGAGAGCTCCTTATCTCGAAATAGAGCTGAGGAAGTGAGTGTTCACATTATTAGTACACTGATGGCTTACACTATCCCTACCATGAAGCTTGGCGAGGAATCTGAGGCAGAATTGAAAAAGACGGCTTGGACGCAGATGATTCTCGAGATTATCAAGTTAGATGCCTAATTTATTATGAATGTATATCTGACACCTTCTACTAAGCCGTAATACTGTAATATTTCAGGTTCATTTGGATGACTCCTGCAAACTTTGTTTCCGGATTAACGCTGCTCTCAGAACTGTTACCATTCCCTTTTCCTATTCACTCGCAACTTAAGCTCACATTGGAAGAATCTTCTGAATTGGTGCAACAAAAGCGACTTTGGAGTGTGTACATGCATGGAGCTTCTGGCCAGCTAGAGGAGGTTAGATTTATACAAGAATAGTACCGCAGACGAGGATTAATTAATTATCCAGCAATATTTCTTGAATCTTGCAGTTGATTGGAATGTTCTGCGAATCGTCTCACCCAGAGTTGTTGGCAACCTTGAAACAACTATGCTTAAAGATGGCAGATTTGTCCGCGTCCACGTGTTTAGCCATCTGTCGAGGTGTGATGGGAAAAATCATGTCTTCAATAGAAGCGGACTTTAAGAAGACAAATCCACAGCGAAATTTTGATTCGACCACTTGTGACACTACAACAGCGTTTGTGAAGTCATGGGTTGAAATTGCTTCAGAGGATCGTACTCTTTATGTGAGTCAATACTCATTTCTACACGTATAAGTATGTACAATTTTTAGCATTTCAACAAGTATTTATTATTTTAAATATAGTGCTCTCTGCGTACTGCAAGACTACTAGACTTCTTGGCATCCTTGATAAGCAGTCATGGAGTTTTCAAAGCCGGTGTGATGCATATTTACCGTGCATCATCTGAGCCAGATGAAATATATGCCGATTTTATCAGTATGTTGTGCTCAATTCTGAGTTGCTGGCCTAATTCTGACCTTGCGGCTCACACACAGGTATTTGCAAATTATTTGTTAATCCCGAGGTTGCGTTATCTGACTTTACATTTGGTCCAAGGGTCAACGCCACATTGTTACAATTTTTCAAGCCGTATGCGACGTTGAGTTCAACATGTTCACAACTGGTTCAGAAGTGGGAAGATTGGAAAATGTGCCTCCGCCGGACTTTATTCGGATAAACTCCTTACCTTTGAAAGACAAACTTGTTCAAATATGTTCTTCGTTTCTTATCTATTTAGGCTCTTTTGACACCAACTTAATAACACTAAAATCTTGTGTGTCTGAAAACGTTCTTCATGCTTTACAAATCATTTCGGAGACTGAATACGGATTCTATCATTTACAAGGGCAAGCCAGAGTTATTACACTTTTATGCTTTCGAGTACAGAGTATTCTAATTTTACGCGAATTTCAGATGCCTGGAGAAGAATACACGCGCCCTAAGTTATTTCACGAAGAAGTTAATATTGCCATTACAATACGAGAGATCGATTTCACCCATGATTGAAACAATTTCAGCGTATACCAATTTTCTGCACTGCTTAGTTACACCCAAGGTACAGTCTGACAAGGTGTAATAGAAGCTAATATCGTCGTCGAGGTTCTTTCTATAGGCATTTACATAAGAATATTTTGGTCAATTTAAGGAGGATGCTGGGAACACCTTGGCCATACGTGAAAGCTGTCTTGGAGTTGCAGATTTAAGAAAGTATCTTGAATGGACCCAGTCAAATGAGGTGGGTTCTGAAACTCAGAAGACGGATCAATGTTCTGCTGGGCCGTTAAGTTCAAGTGAGGAGAATCAAGAAAAAGAAGGCATTGGATTCCGTGCCAACTTGGAAAAATTGAAGCAGGTTTCGATTGTTGCGGATCACCTTCACCCCTTGCTACAGCTAAAGTTAGAGCTTGAGAAGTGGATAGCTAACATTGAAGAGAGTAAGTCATTGTTTTAGAAGCGTAGTTAGACCAAACTTAACAATTCTGATTGCATTTGCCGTTAATTGCTCTAATAACTGTATAACTGATATCACTATTTTAGATGCAGATACATACCATATATACGCGAGCTTAGAAGGATCACTCGAAACTTTGAACAGGCTACTTGATATTATTACAAGACCAGACAAAACTAACCGAGCAGCATCTACAGAAGTTATTCTTGCCACGCCATCGACGTTTACCGAAGCATTCACGCGGCGACCCGTTTTCGTCTATCTAGAGGATGACACTCCCTTGTCATCGTGTTACTTCACTTCATTTCCACCTTCATTTTATGATGATATCGAACAAAGTCAATACACTGAACTGGTTAGCGCTTGTAGCACTAGAATTGTGCTTACCATCATCCATAATTTGTCAAAATTCACCTCATTCTACTAATAATTTTTTATTACTAGGAGAAATGTGATATGGTCGAGCTAGCAAAGACTCATGGCTCAGGCTTGGAATTAGAGAGTGAGCTTGCAGCCTTTTTCAAGAAAAGTCTACCCAGTGGTTTAAACGAACTAAGAAAGCCGACTGAAACAGATGATCTTCAATTGAAGTCAGGCAATGAATTTGCTTATCCACGTACGGAGGGTTTCACTGCTGGCCTATTAACATTATCAACGAGGAAACCTCCGTTTCTTAGTGGTATCCGAGGAAATTCCAACAGGTAAAATCAAGCTCGTCGATCAAAATGGCCAATTGTAACTACCATTTGTGCGTATTCAGGATCAACTTTGGAAGAGGGGCGCAAACTGGTTCTAACCGTCAGGGTTCACACTTTGATCCGTTCCGATCCAGGCCACCAAACACATCTAGACCACCCTCACTGCACGTGGATGACTTTGTAGCAATGGAGTCAGGATCTGGAGGCCAGTCCAATTTTAATAAACCGGGTCCGAGAACAGCGACTGGAAGAGGACAAAGAGGATCAACTGGCCGAACATTTAGCAATTTGGATCGCGGAAGACCTTTTCGCACACCGCAAACCTACAATTATCAGAGAAATGATGGAAACTCTTCGAACTCTGGGCGCGGAAGGCAAGTTAAGAAAATGCAAGCCTTTAGCTAAATCTATTTATATTTTCATATTTTTTCAGAGGAGGGCGAGGAGGCAGCGGTGGTGGTGGTCGCGAATTTGGGAATGGAAATAATCAGAGATGGGGAAATTCTGAGCCACATACACTAAATCCGGGCTTTCTATCCGGTAGATCTGATAGTGGTCGGTCTAATGACGATAAATTTCGGGGTGGACCTGGAAGTCGCTCTAGTATTACCCATACCAGATCTAACATTGGAATGGGATCAAGACCATCATTTTCCCGAAATTTCCGCCGGGATTCTCCCAGTTCATCCAGAGCCTCAAGTTCAAGCAATCAAAATATGAATTCTTCAAATCGTCGTTGGAACGAGAGACAACGGCCGTTCAATCGGTGAAATAATTAAAATTGGAGTTGTCTATTATACTATGCACAAATATGCATAAATATTATTAATTTGACGTACACATTTTTTAATAATTTTTTTTGCTCATTGCTGTTGTTTAGTGCAATAAACTAATGCGCTTTGTTTAAATGAAAAGTATTCATTTTGATTTCAATGGTTCAACCCATCATCTTTTATTTACAGTCCTGAGCTACGAACGCGCGGGTACATTGAAATATTCCGCGTGTGAAATAATGGTTTAAAGTTTTTCAAGCTTTTTTGGGTTTGACTTTTACAAGTGCAAGTTAAGTTTTTGGTGAACTTAGAATTTACGAATCACGATTATCTTGACCAGCGATTAAAGGCCAGGGTTTGTAATCCACCTATTCTGACTGAGAATCTGTTTACCGGCTTTCCCAGCGTTTTTCTATATTTCTATAAAGGTAAGCGGACTTGTTTGACTTTGTGTGTTCTTCGCTTTCTTTCTTATAAGGTAATTTATAGAATTTTATAAAGCCCAATACTGCTTATGGGTGTCACATTAATAGTAGCTGAACAACTAACTGACACTAATGTGCCAATTCGATTCTCTTTGATTTCAATACACACATGATGAGCACTGATGGACTTTATTATTACACCGGCAAATTCAATCATCAGTCAGGTGATTAATTAGCAAGAGCGAATTCGAAAGCAAATTGGACAATTCCTACTTTTAACGTAGCGCCGTTATCGAGTCGAATCATCGGTTGTGTATTGCCCTCCTGTTTCATATATCCAATCAATTTACATTATGTGGTGATGTTGAAGTGCAATGTATGTACGTATTTAGTTAACTCGTGATTCTTGACTAGGTGTGATCCCTAAATCATATTATGATATAGGAATTAACAGGTAAGCTTGTCACTGTTTGTTTACAGTGATCGCCCAATTAATTTTGATCCTCCAACTTCGCGTTTGTTTATTCCATATGCACATTTTCTAGCTACAGTCGAGGCTCGATGTTAGAGACTATTTGGGACCGAAAAAATTTGTCCCTATTAGAGGAAACTCCCTTTGAGAGAATGGACAAATATTTTTACAATTATTTATTGTTCAGTATTCTCCGAAGTACATTAAACACAAAATTATTATTGCTTGAAAAATTAAGTTATTTCTGTTTGTTTGGTAAAAATATTCACTTGTTGAGTTCTAAGGGTAATTAGTTCGAGTGAATTTGCCCAGAAATGGGATTTTTATAAGGTAAATTACTCAAAAGTCCCTATATTAGGGCCTTTATTCAATTTGGGACCGACAAAATTGGTTTGTAACGTCGAATGTTTCCTTTCATCGAGTTTCCTAAGGATAAATTTTAACGTTATTGGCATGGAAAAAATTCCGTTCCTTCCATAACCGTCCCCATCAGCGAATATTCCCTATAAGAGGCGTACTTATTATCGAGCCTCGACTGTACATTGAAAATCAGGCCTCTTGTGCCAATAACTTCTAAAACTAATATGTTAACACCCTAAGGCAATTCACGATCACTTAATCGTTTATAATAATGGTCAAATCATTTTAATTGAGATTGAACTCTACAGTCTACACCCTAACAAAATAGTTAGTAAGCATGAGAATGTTCTCCTTTCTCTACCGCTCAATATGGCAGCCTTTGTGTATGACTTCTAAATTTTACTCAGCTAAATTTTGCCTAAAAGTTACTTTGATGTTTTCTTTTAACGATATTGTCATTTGTTACAGACGTTTTCCCGCACAATGACCACTGCAGTTTTCCTCTCTTCTTGTCCAACTATCATCCGGTCATCTGTATCTGCCATTCTTCAGTTATGTCAGACAGGGACCCAAACTGACTTCAGGAATGATATCTTGAGGATGTCGGTAAGATATCAAACGCTGCTCTTGCTTAATTTATATATGTATGACATTAGTTCTATCTTTCGACGCTACTGTTAAAAGCTAGCCAAGGAAAAATAAATTTGTCGCCTGAAGTTTGCAGCTTGGCTGGAGTTGTGGTGTTCACGGATTCATATTTGGCAATTTGTATTAATCCTATCGAGCTAGGAAGCGTAGGCAAACTAGTAACGAGTGCTCATGTGCTTTGCTAGCAAGAAGTAGAAAAGAATTAATGAGCACATTACTAGTGATACCCAATACGATATTATGTTATGACTCCACCTTTCCTCCGATTAGTCAGATTTACTCTAGAATGCAAACTTGAGCAGTACAGATCCAAGCAGAGTGACTTGCCTAAAGCCCGCTGATTTTTAGACAAAGTTATGTTCGTGTCATTTTTGGGAAAATTGGTATGGCGCTAGTCCTCCCGTCTTCCTGCTGCGAGAAAATACTAGGGGCTTTGGTTTGTGTAACCGAACGGGACCAAGTACCGAAGGAAAGTAGGATGGGTTGAAGCATAACGGGTCGCCTTCCTAAGGTCGATTTTCCTAAGGTAGAAACAGTTTGCTCCTGAGGTCTAATTAAAAGTAAAACACAGTACAGTGTTGCCGCTATAAGCAAATAATACCGTACATTAATGGCATAGTGGACAATTACAAACTTTGTAATTTGCAATATTGTTGAGAAGCATGACCACACGGAGAACTTTGATTAATTTTTGAAATTGTCTGCCAAAAAGCATTGCAAATTCGTATTTCATTGCAAGCAATTTTTTCGTTGAATTAAAAATTGTTTAAGGATTTAATAAACTTGCAACATAGATTTATTCATTCAGGCGTAAAAAAATCGTGCGTTATATAGAAGATCAAGTAAAATCACCACTATAACATATGCGGAAAATTCTAAAACTTTGCAAGAAAACTAAACCGAATTAAACTAATAAATAAACCAGACCCGAACTGACACGCACTGATATTTTCTGTGGAAGCTGCTACCAAAATGTTTTAAACAATTAAGACAGAATGAGTGGACAAGCAGAAGCAGAAGAGAGTGGCCTTACTTTCAATCCTAAAAATTTACTTCGAATCGCCGGCCGAGCGCTCAATTTACTGCGATTTTGCAAGCGCAGAAGCACATTAAATCGTGCCGAATCCTTTCGAATTGAAGGAGAATTAACAAAAGGATCGATCTTTACTTGAAGAGTATATGGACTCTATTACGCAGGTTTTGTTGTTATTGATGTTATTTCATAAATATTCAGTGACGACGCTGTACTGTGTTTTATTTTTAATTCTACCACAGGAGCAAACCTTTCCTACCTTAGGAAAGGATTCACATTCAACAAGTGGCAGATCCTCATTTCAACCTTCCGCGTTAAAAGTGCGAAGTAATAGTATTTTAGTAGAGGGAATGACGAGAAAAAGCAACGGAGGATAAGGCCAGAAACGGGTAGCTGGAGCGAGTTTTATTGCTCCCCGTAAGAATAAAGGAATCAAAGTTTCTTTGTTGGATCATTGGAGCGTGTAGCAATCCAACAGTAATAACCAGCAGTTTTCCGGGGATTCGGTCCGCTCTTTCCCTCCAGTATTTACAAATTAAGTCAGTACTGGGCTGACTGCCGACTTGTAGAGTCAGTCCTTGCAACAAAACTGATCGCATTAATATGAATTCAATTTAATCTTAAAGCTGTCATTCTAAATACGTGTGTAGTAGTAAGACTGAGAGCTGTGCTGAGAATAGCTGCCCACAAGTATACCGTATCTCAGAAACTAGAGCACATTGAGGGAAACAGAATTTACCACTGCAAAAGTACCTTGGAAGTTACATAATTAACGAATTTTTATGGTAAAGTTTGCGAAAGCGTTACGAGGAAATGAAATTTCACTTTAGGATGGAGATGGAACTGCTCGCACTCTTGAGCAGGTCATCGAAACTTGAATTCAGCCATAAATGATTAAATTTTTACTTTTTTCTAAAATTTGTCATTAAGAGCTAGTGGTATATCAATGAAGGAAATAAGAAACAAGTAGAATCCTTCACCATCGGCGGCCGGCCTCTTCCTCAACTCGAAGGAAATTATTCAAAACATAGTAGATTTATTTAGCACATGTGTGTGCGGTCATGAATACGAGTTCACAAATTTAAATTCGAAAAACCTGCAGCCATTGGTATTTTATATGCAAGGCTCCCTGCTGGTTTCGGTTATTCAATCAAATGCGGATAACAGTACTATGTATTATTTATTATTATTTGTTTTTATAATTGTTAATAATGGCAGTACACCAAAACAAGCAATTTCATCTCCTATGAGACTGGCTAGCAGATTGTCACAGAATGAGGTAGGATTAACTGGAGTATATGTCTCCAGGATGAAACACCGATAATAGCAAGGGAAACTGGAGGAGTTTTAATCAAGGCAATTGAAATGCATAGTTTTGACTTTGTGGGAGAATCCCTTTGCTTGGGAAAAACAATGCTAGTGGTTTGACAAGCTGCTTGGCGTTCGCCATAATCCATTATACCAATTCCTTGTACCCAGACTTTCATTTTAATTAAATTGTCTCATGGCCACGGCTTTTGTTTTCGCTCGAAGTGACATGTATCTCGATTTATAAAATTACACATTTCATTACTTGCGGAAGAGGAGGACCTATTTCTGTAAGGAGAAAGTGATTGTCGTCCGATTTTATAATTGGAGGCTCGGTTGAAAGACCCACTCTGGAAAAGCCTTGCTGTGCTTGTTATGTTTGCCAGATTGACCGCGGCTGCATAAGGAAACAAATATTGTACGATTTATGTGAATCGAAATGCTAATAACGGCTGTGCATGTGGAAGAAGCGCTCTGATCGTCGAAGCGATTCGTCGGAAATGTTGACGACTCAGACCAGTTTCGATTTTCGAGATTTTCCATTTCTCCAATCAACCCATTGCTCAGTTAGGCTCAGCTGTATGTAAACATCAGAGCGTGATTAGCTGCTGTAATTAAATCCTGGGGCTGGGATCTTGGAACCAAACTTTCAATGCTACTTATCTAGTTTCAATTTTCAATTAAACTAATTGGTCCCTCGAGCCAGTTGCTGCTTTACTTTGATTAATTTGTTGTATACCATGAAATTCCTGAAATGCTATATATTACTCCTTACGAAATAGTCATCCCCTGTGAACATGTGGTACTTCGCCAAGTCAACTTTACCTTTTTACTTCACTTTTGACAAGCAGAACGGAAACTTAATATTCTTTATTCCGAAATGATGAAGTGATCACAAGGGCTGTGCTAAATCCTTCATTCCTTCTCTCAGTGGCAGGAGTAACATTTTTAATAAGGACATTTGCAAGGGAGTATTAAGAAAGTAAGAACGGTGAAAATGACAGGTTCCGTCTGATATCCCCTCGGGTAAATCTCTTTTTTTATCACAAGATGGGGAATTCAAGCAGATTTTATTGTCCAAGTGATGTGAATGGTGGCTGGGGCTTCTGCTTTAAGTGCCCTCTCAAAGCCCTGAAGATTGAGGATGAGACGCAGAAATTGTACAAGTGACACTCCAGGGTGTATAATCCTTAATCCTCAAGTCCTTGAATAATCTTGTGTGAAGATGGGATGTGTTTGGATTCTGTGACAAACACAGGGAGAGAACGTGTGAAGTTAGCGCAATGCGGGACTTTGCTACCCCCATTTAGAAGCCCTGATCATGAAATCCTGCAGCCCTGGGAATGGAATTTAAATGGGAAGATGATTCCCATTATTCAGATGAGCATATTTGAATGTTTCCTTACAAGGAACTGGCTCTGTTATCGTGATTGAGTTCAGTTGTACATCTGCCCGGTTGCATGTTTTCCTTTTTTTCTTTTGCTGATTTCTGATTTGCTTTTGTTAATTAAAATTTGTATTTGTTGTTCCTCTTGTTTTAACTTAGAACGCAAAATCTTACAATGTTACCTTCTTACCTAACAAGTAAATAGTTTAGTTAAGTATGTCGAATTTAATGACTTTCACCGGAACGTTCGCTCCGATAGGTGTCAATTAATCATAGGTGTCAATGTCCCAATTGCATTGTTTAGTTTTTGAGCTTTCATGGAATTCTTTTATGCCAATAATTTTATATCTTTGGCTCTCATTCAAACGTAAACCTACCCCCAAGCCCCCAATAGTTGTGTGTACGAAAATTTCATTCCTGGGTCATTTCAATGGGTGAAATAGAAAATCCTTTGGAGGATTTGACGAATGATTGAAGGCATGCCGGCCGGGGCAGTAATTAATTAATTTTCTAGACTGGCTATATTCCAGTACAATGATCCTTTGTGGCTATTTTTAGAGTTTGTCAGATTTCGACTTCGACTAGGAATTCCATTTCATTCCTTTCGTTTCGACATTTGATTTTTTGGAGGTATGCCCGGCGGCTTAGTAGGATAAAGGGCTCCAATCAAGGTTAGTCCTAGACTGAAAGGCACTCTACTGTGACATGACATGATGATAGTGGGAGTCACTTCAATTCTCCGTTGAAAGAAAACTCCATTGTTTGCGAATTTAGTTTTGTTTGTTTTTGCGGGGACTACTGTATAAGGAGTCGGAGGAGGGCGGGCTTCCGGCCATTCTCATTTTCAAGGGAGTGAGTCAGTCGTGTCATGTGTGTCTGGAATGAAATGCAAAAGTAATGACAATGAATTAGCCAGCGGCACACCTGGTTCTTTTCGGAAGCAACCATTTAGTTATTATTGTTAGCCAAAAGAAGGTTTTCTTAAGGTGATTGAGTTTACATTCTTCCACGCACAACGCAACATATGTGCTGTNCATTCTTCCACGCACAACGCAACATATGTGCTGTGAGTTATGCAAGATTCTGTGCAAAGGAAAGACCTGACTCCACTCCTATGTATGCCGCGACGGTCTCCAATGTTCTCTCACTTTATTTCTCGGCGTGAGAAAATATCTTCTCCTTTCCTTTCATCAGTCTAATGGAATTGAATGTCAGTCTTTTCAATGCAATCCCTCCACTGCCTCCACGACCAACCACTACCAGCCAGCTACACTTCAGTCTTCTTCTTCTCATAGATATGAAATATTAAAGGATTTTTTGTTTCCTTTTATTCTGAAACTGGCTTTTCCTCCAACGCCGGGTATGTATGTGGCGTGCTGGAGGATTTATAACATGTCCAGAGCTCGCATGTCCACCCCAAGTCGGAATTCAATTCTGCTCAGCATTGTCATGGTTCTTTTTTCCAAGCTGACCATCTTATACGATGCACTGACTCCTTTCTTTGCACTGTCTTCCGCCAATGGTAGCTATTGGGAAATCCAAAATGATAGAAGTCAAGATGTAAAATCCGTGAATGAAAAAGTGGACATACCCGAGGGGATGTAATAATAGGATTGGAGAAATTTATCTATTTTGAAAAGTAAAGCAGTCATAGTCGTGCTGGGATTTATAGAGCTTAAATTAAAATGGAATAATGATTTGTTCAAGCCATGGGTGCAGATATATTTTTATCTAAAGGAATTGAACGGAAAATAGACTATTGAGACTTTTCGTGCGTGTTTGAGCATATGGTACTCTCCTTAGCAGTAAATTCCTAATGATTGTTTACATTCCATTTCCACTACGTACATACGCAAATTGGGAGCCCTCGTCGTCGACAAAGGAAGAATTTCTGCTATCGGAATAGTATTTGTACGCCCATTCAAGTTCTGTCCATTAGATGTTGGATGAATTGGAGAGTCCGGACAATACTGAGCAATCGATTTAATAATTTATTCCTGATAAATTGGCTCACACGATTGACCATGCTGTGCTTTATTTTATTTTCTTGCACCATCGTTTTCATATGTCCGCTGATAAGATGCTAGCACAGAAAGCAACATTACAATCCAATGTTTTTTAGAACTTCTAACTTACCTTGTGTTCCGTCAGGTTGTGTAGAACAGCTTTTGAGGTCAATCTAGTGGAATTGAAAGTGGAAGTCCAGCTTCGCGTATTTAATTCGATTTTACGCGTCTATCAAGGAGGAACCCGGGAAACAAAAGCCTTGTGTCTAATGGCAAGAGTACAGGTCTCCTTCTCCATGAGAAAAAGGGAGACATCCCCAAAACCTAGAAGATGTGTAAATTGTAGATTAAGTTAAGGGAAAGCGAAAGGAAAAGGCACTCTTCCATTACCACACTTTCACTTTTCCACGGGTTCTGTCTGTAGCATTATGTGTGGTTTCCGGAATATATTGACTGTGATTTTCACACTAGTTCGTTTCATCTTATGTTTCTATCTCATTTTAGCCTGAAAGGGTCGGACATCGGTCTGAACACCACAGCTCATTGCAAATGCTAGTTGAAGACATTAAAAGACTGCCCGACAAGTTTATCATAAGTGCGGGGTCGCTACTCGTGAAATCTTGTGGAATCCTTTGAGGATTAAGTCATGTCAGAGTCAATTATGATGTTTAATTTCCACCGTGATCATTTGTTGGAAATGTTGCTTCAATAATTGTAAAAAGGAAAATGTGTGAGAGTTTAAGAGTAGATAATGTCCGTGTTTCATGGAATTTAATTTGCATGCATGTATTCCCATGATCCCATGCAATGAGGGCTAACCAACGCTGGGGCAAACAATACATTCACGCACTAATTTGGAATTTCAACCCACTGTAGTTAGTTTTGAATCTGAATTAAAATTCGTGGAAATTAATATGTGTGAACGTGAAGGATCACGCATGCACGTCTTCCAAGTAAAGAGGATGCGGTGCGACGCACAGACGCACTTGAAAAAAAGCAATTACATTTGGCTTATATTTCTTTCGTTTGTTATCTCAAATTTCTTCCTCTTGTCCTCAATGCCTGTTTTCCAGGCTCTCTTGTATGTTGGTTTATTTAACGGTTAGAGTCTTGTTTGATTCAATTCAGGGTCATGCATAAGTTCCTTCTATTAATTTCTTGAGAAATTGATGTGTAAGAGTTCATGATTTGAACTTGCATTTGAATTTGACAATAGAGTAGGAGCTTTAATGAAATGCTGAAGGCTTACTTAATAGAAGCAACGAAGTAGCCAGTCCCTTTTTTCGAGTTTCACTGGCTTTTCAATTTTATAAAATTGAGGATAAACATCTTCCAATTATATGAGAGTTGTTTGATGTCTTGACAAAAATAAGATCTTAAAAGCCTTGCCCATGTCCAAGCCGTCATTTCATTTCATACGGATGTGCGGTGTAGGAACTGGATCACAATTTCCGTTGTGTTCAGAGCTAGTCAGATAAATCTGCTCGCGTGGTTATGAGGCTAGCCAGTACAGGCGGTTTATTTGAAGATGGTAGATGGGTTGATAAATGCACGACTCTAGAAGGTATCCATGGCTTTACAGTATTTGAACGGGGCGTTTAAGGACGTTTCAATTTTCTATTATTATCATCCACCCTTCTCTATTTCTATTCTTTCTTTGCTCCTCCGGAAAGAAGTTGGATCTCGAGCAAGCGAGCCCAGAAAATAGAGATAGGGAGACCTCAGATACTTTGTGCCGTTGGTTTAGTTTAAAGTTAGTATTATGTAGGCTAACAGACTAGGATAGTACAGTATATTCCTAGTGATGATTCTTTAAGAAATGCGTTTTCCATACATTTAATACGAAGACTCGGTTTAAAGAAAGACGTTTACTTGGCAAGTTTTCAACTCATTTCCTTCGTTCCCATCTCAAGCGTGGATACGGCAGAACTGCAATGAGAGTATCCTTCGTGCGTTGGAAATCCTTTTGTTTTTCCATCTGTTGATCAGATTCCACTCCGCTAGCCGTGTGTGTTCGACTTATAGTCTACTTTGGGTAACCCACTCCCCCAGCACGACAATCTGATTTGATTTAAAACGCTGTGTGGGGAACTTTAGATAAAATTAATCTCCTGTGGGAAATAAATCGGATTCCTGATAAGGATATATTTTTTCCCGGCGAAAAAAAAGGATGGAGACAATCTCTTGTCTTCGTACGGGACGGAACTGCGGAGGCGCGGCACTTGTAATATATAAGTGGAGGATGGGAACTACATATACTTTCAATCTGAAGTATCTTGGCTTCATTTTCTGCAATTCACAAAGTCAACATAATGGGTAATTTATCTCAATGTAATGTGGTGCCGTTCTTGACTGAATATTGCATTTAATACCAGCTTGAGGCCAGATAGGCTACATGATTCAAAGACTTAAAACAGATTAAACTTTTTAATTGAAATGTAGTATGGAGCTAGAGTTTTCAAGTTCTATTCCCGGGCGAATTAATTTTTTTTAATAATATTTGCAATTTTGGATGTAATATGTTGTATACATTGTAATTTAACCCTGACTGTACTTGCAGTAGGAGAGTCTCCTTCTAACGCTCTGCTATTCAAATGTTAGGAGGTGCACCTTTGTCGTTGAAGCGAGTGAAAGCTTTCAGGCCGAAAAATTGATTATGCAGAAAAAGGGAAGTTCTAACAGATGTGAAAGTAAGCCGATTTTTATGAAAATCTAGGCGGAGGAAGGATTAATAATTGAAGACGCGGAGAGGAATATTCTTTGAACTCCGGGACATATAGAGACGAGCACGTGAAGTTAACATGCTACGAGATGTGTTATATTTAACTCATTTATTTCTTCTTCACAGTTTTCCTCTCGAGATTTGAGATTTGCTTGCACCAAGAGGACTTGAAGACATGTTCAACCCAATGAGCAAAAATCTCATTTAAAATTTCATGAGATTATAAGTTTTATAGCCTTTGGGAGTTTTAAAAGATTTAAGTGAAGATTCTTGTATTGCATCAAAATTAAGGACCAAAAGTCCTTGTTTCATGAAGTTTAATCGCATTTTATTTGGCCATTTTTGAAATGGCTTATGCATTTTTATTTATACTACGTTACCTCCAATTATTGTAGATGCTTTGAATTGTTGGCATTATATTACGTACGTCGCATGCCCGATCGCAAGTTTTAGCATGAAAGGATTTTTCTGAACAAGATGAAAGCTCTTTCTTGTCTCTCTCACATCATCGTTATCCCTACTTTTAGGCTTTTTGGGTTTCATCTTTCAGCTCATTAGAGACACTGTGCAAACTCAGACAGACAGACGGAATTAGAAATTGTAGTTAATGCATTCTGTTTGCATACACTTGAGGAATGACGAAACATCAAACATGTGAACTTTTTGTTGAAATCTAAAGTGAAAAGTTGAATCTAGCTACGCAATTTTTCTACGAAGGGTGAGGGTAATCAGATTTCAGAATCAACTCGTCGCTGCTCTTACACGTTTTAATCAAAAAGTAATTTTATCAAATTCAAAGCTAAATTAATGGCTTCAGCAGGCTATCTGCCTTTACATTGACAATATAGAAATATACGAGAACCGCTGGGCTTAATATGCAGAAATATGTTAAATAAAATGCAATTAAGAACACCAATAATTTTTATCGCATTACGCTTTGAAAAAGCCGTACTGTTTGTATTTAAGAACTATACCTAATTGTGTAGTTCAAATATTGCAAGAAATGTATTCTCTGCCAAGCTTCTTGCTAAATTTCAAGGTTGTCTGAACTAAATTGAATGAATTATATGATTGCACTCCGAAACTGGGCACTAGCTTTAAACATCCTGTGAAAACACTTATGTTGGATTTCTTTGTGGTTTCCAGTAATCCAGGCTGTAATAAATAATTGGATGAGAATTTAGTCGTATCATTTGCGTGGGTAACTTCCCATTTGTGAACAAATTGTGAAAGAAAAGATTTGAGTACTCAGAATATCCTATTTAGGCTTAAAGTCTACTCGTGACTCCTTTCCCTCTGAAGAGTGTACAGTCTCAAGAGAAAATCCTCTTCATGAAGATAATTCATAGATGAAGTTTGGAACGCTTAACAGACACACTGGGTAATCGAGCTTGAATTGACTTGGCTTAAGGAGAAAAGGAGAGGATTTCATTATATTTGTCCGACTGTGGGTGGAACTAATAGAAGGGAACCATAAGTATGTTTACTCAGCTTACGGCGACGACGATTGCTGAATTGAATTGAATGTGAATGGAACACAGAATGGAAGGAATTCAATAGAATTCAAATCCCCCATTCATTTCTAACGATACCTGAGAATTTAAACGTCCTACACCTGTTCCTCCTCCACTTTATTTGGAACGGCTACTGAAATGTAATGACTTTGAAAGGCATACAAGTTTAGCACGCTCTTTTGGCCATACGCCCGCACGTTATACCTCAAGTGTACATGCTGCATCACACCCACTTAACTGATCGTTGAATTTAAATTTTGGACGACTCATTAATTTAAATCAAACAATTTCAAAAAAGTTATTTCTTTAAGCAGAATTTATGACGAGATTTACCAAATCCCTATAACCCGAGAGTTTGTTTATTTTACTTTAATGAGGAAAAATTGGACCCGTCGAAACTTTCACTACCCATTTCCATCGTTGGCGGTAGAAACCCACTGGCTCAACCACAATGTACACTACTTGCACGTAGAGTCAGTCTGGCTTTTGCGAAGGTAGAGATTACAATAAGTTTGAAAAGTGAAAAGTCGCAAATGAGCACAGGTGGTAACCACTTGCCAGCGAAAAGAACACGTCTTATCTTGTAAGCTCAGGGTCTAAAATAATAAACGTAGTTCTTTGCACATAAAGTACATCAGATTCTTTCACCGACGCAATTTAAGAAATTAGATCGCGAGCTGAACTACAGTCATTTGTGGTTGGAGATTTGCATTTTATTTTTCTTTCCACAAATTCCTGGCCACCAGAGTTGCACGACACAATAACAACGACACGAAAATGAAAGGGAGATCCAAGCAACCAGGTCACTTGATGACATTAAGATTGGTCAGACTCAACTAGTGCATGGAATGTCAGTCTTATGATCCGTCGTCGTGCTTTTGTAAACGTTACGCCTGAGTCTAGATTCATTTTTTTGACATGACTTAACTCTCAAGTTATTTTGGGCAATTCCCGCCCTATAGTCGTGTATTTTTGAGGTTTCTAATATACATCATTAACACATTGTAACACATTGAAATCTGCGCCAACATACTATGTTACTTGGATATCTATTTCTAATTTCTAAGAAGGGAAAATGAGTTGTCATTGTCTATTCCATTCTCTGATATTTCGTCTTCGCAGACAAGCGGTACATTATGATTAAGGGAAATTGTTGTGTTTTATTATAACTTGTGCCTGTGGTCCACCACATGCGACTTGTGTGTATAAAAAAAAGAAGTGCGTCGTCGTCGTCGCCGTCGCAGATCAACCTTTTGCCTTCGGCTATTTGTTTGCAATTGTAGTAACGCACTCTTACTACCACTGTGAAGCGTGTATGTATTTCAATCGTCTTGCAATTCATGATTATGCTAAGTAGGCACGCGGTCGGTCGTCTGAATAACTTTCTGAATATAGATAATAATAAATTCGTTTGATTATCATTAAGTGAACTTCGGGCTACAAAAACGCACACATACACGCGTACGACTTTATAAGATGAGACGAACGCATCCGCGAATGACGACAATGAAACAATGACATGAACAGGATGAGTATGTGAGTGGGTTGTGTCCTGTGCTAGTTAAATCATTGTCTTTCATTTTTAAAGGCTGGGCCATGGCCCACGGATAGAGTCGCATGTACATACAAATTAATTTTGAATCCAATACTAATGCTTTTATTCTAGGAATAAAATACTGCTTTTTCCTTGTGGATTAAGACACGAGTTTCCGTTCCGTGGGAAGTCGGCTGATAGAGCATATACTTTGTATGATTCCTTAGAATTTATGTCTATGCGTAGTTGTGTCGTTTCCAAAGTTAGATTATATGTTAAGTTTTTCCGCCTTAACTTCACTAAAGGTGATTTGTAGCCGACAAAAAGTGGTTTTAGTGGTAGTATTCCTGTTTGCTGCACATGGCGTGATTCTTGTTAACAGAAGTTGCAAGTTTTGCTATTTAGGCATTAGGAGTTGAAGTTTGAGGAAGGAAACTGGAACTACAAACTTGAATCGTTGTGGTATTTGGGGTTTTTGTGGATTTGAACAGTTTTGTAAGATTTACTATATAGTACTTTTTTTTCAGTTAAAAAATATAAGTTACTTTACCTTGAGATGAAAAACTAGAATCTATTTCCCATGCAATAAATTACTCATAGAGACAGATATACATACATAGGGATCTTGAATGTGTATGACTATATCCGCACCTTGCACTCTGTGTTGATTAATCGCGTAAAGAAGCCTGGAAGACTTGAGCTATTACTTATATTCTACTACGTTACGTACATAGTCCTGAATGTGAATGAATACATAAAGGAAGGGATGATCCAGAACCTGGCATGCTTGCAATAATAATAGCAAAAAAAATGCCTTGGGTGCAAAAAATGTGCACGTAAGAATTGTGGCTGGATTGGGATTCAAGATCTGTCTGTATGTACGAGTGCCGCATGTTTAGACCGCATGGCAAAAGCCTTGTCTCCAACCTCCCCTGTTTTCCTCCTCCAAAAATTGAGTCAGTTCTCCGTCAAGCTTTGGAGTGGAAGGACGGATTCGTGTTGGATTTGAAAGTTCATATTTAGACTTGCGTTACACACCATACACGTGGATTAGACGGTGCCCGGTTTCGACGTAGACAGTACAGTACACAAAATAATAGTGTGGGGAGACCCTCCAGAGATACATTTAGAGTTGAGGACTTTAATTAAACTGAGTGGAAAAGGAAGGGTTTTGGACATTGGCCCTAGGGACGAGATAGTTTTACCTGATCTTCACATTGCGGTGAAGGATCCTGGCTGAAGAAACTTTCTTTTCATCTCAGTAATTAATATCTTGGGTCAGTCTATGTGCGTCGGGATGAAGTAATAGAGAAGTAAATTTCGGATTGAATGACTCGACACGACGAGTAATTATTTTTAGTGATCAGAACTTACCATCGGGAATTTGGAATCACGGAAACTGTAAGCTAAAGCTACAGAGTTACAGTTAATCATTAACTTTTCCCCTTTAGTTCTCCCAATTCTCCTTCTTAACTTTTGACAATCAAAGTTACTGTGACTCCAGGAGAGCGGAAAAGCAACTTTAAACAATTGGATTTTGTTGAAACAGTTCAGTTACTGTTTAGACCTCCTGCTCAGCTGTCGTTTAGCCCACACATTTTCTAATATATGGATGTATGCCCAAAAGTTCTACCACTTTGAGCGTATTAAATTGACATTCTAGAGACGCAGTGGGAAATTTGACTTTAGGAAAATCAAAGTGAATTTGTGTGTAACATTTTTTCGGAGATACACGTTTAATATCGCAACAATGCAATCCCCTTGGGTGTTTTTTGCACCGGCAATGCCCGGAACCCATCCAACTGCTGCTCACACAAATGGAGGGAAATTAGGAACCCCTGGACTCATTCCCCTAAGAGTTGGCCCTGGAGGTGCAGGACAAATGTTAGCAGGTCAACCTGGAAATATATTTGGAGCTTTCCCTCCAAATCCAGTCAATCATCATCATCATTCACAATTATTATTGGCAGCAGCTGCTGCTGCAGCATATGGTCAACAATGTGCAGCTGCAGCAACACTCCTTCAACCCCGCCAACACATTCCCAATGGGAATTACCATCTGAAGGTATGTAATAGGATTGTGGTCTTTCTCTTCCCAAATTTGTGGTGAAAGCCGAAGGGATTTTGTCAACGCTACTAATTAATTGCGTTAAGAAGAGAATCCAATAAGTATCATTCATTGAATTAGTAAATCCTCTTACACTCAAGTTCGACGAGGACGAGAGGAATACATAAAATCCCTAAGAGGATTCTGACGCGGAACGGATATTGTATGTTGTTGTATGAGGAATCCACCAAGGATTATTTATCCCCAGCCATGTTATATCATACCATCCATTGTTTTAAACTAAACAATTATCAGAGAATTAAAGTCCTCGCTTATGTTCTTCCCTGGAAAGTTGGCGGATGACACATCATGTCGATCATGTGCTTGTCTTGTCTGTTATCAAAGGGATGAGGGATGGTACGGTACTTCCTGTCTATGTAAGATGGTAAAGGGGGGGGGGGGATCTGGAGACATTCCAAAACAACGCTAAGTTAACGCAACGCAATGCTAAGGCTCCGCTTGATTTAAATACTGTAGGCGGAAGACAGGGGGAGGGTTTGGAATAATAATCCTTCCAGACTTTGGATTTAAAAATGAATAAGGATTTTCAATTTCTTTCGCGCCGGAGTTTTGAGATTGTGATTTGCTATGCTTTGCTAAACTGAATCCATTCAGCCTATGTATGCATGACTAATCAGTTAATTTGTTAAATTCTATTCTGGTATACAATGACACAGGATCTGGTGATGTCGCGTGAAATTCATTCCCAGTGTGTTTACATGTGTGGTGTATCTGATTATGTTTAAACTTTTAGTCATGCTATGGATTTGTTTGTCTTGCAAATAACAATGTTAAGTTAAATATTTACATATAAGGAATTTGAACTCTTTTGTTTTGTGGATACATTTTTGGTTCCCAGGATTTTTCTTTTTGTTTTTTTGGTACTTGAGATTCACATGGAAGTGGGCTGGAGCGGAATACTTGAGATGGTGTCCTTAAATTTTTTCATTTAAGGTTACATTTATTGTTACTCTTCTTCCATCTTGCTATTAACAAAGGCATTTGGTCAAACGCTCAAACGATATAACGCTAACTATTTAAATAACTGTTTTTGTTTTGTTGTATTTGATTTCCGTGTGCGAATGTTTGTTTTACGTACGTGTTCTTTTGTCGTCGTATAGAGTATGTCATTGGTGTGGATTATGACTTTGACTGTGGTTGCTGGGAGATGTGTATAAGAGTTGTATTTTGTTTTACGAACGAAGGAAGGTGCGAGGTGTTCCTTTTTTTATTGCTAGTATCCTGGTAATGATGTGTGCGGATGACTTGTAATGTTAAAGGGTTAGGGCAATGCTGGGCTTGGTAGGAAGTTCGTAAAACGGTACGGAATCGGATGCCTCGAGTTATAAAGGAAGGGAAGCGGGGAGGAGGACGTGATTGAATTGGTATTCAGGTCATCATCACCAGGGAACTTAGGAAACCTTTTCGCAGCTCTCTTGAGTTTTTCGTTCGTAGTTTTGTAGCTTTCCTTCATTAAAACACTAACAATGACCATTAAAACAGCAATGATTTTTAGGCCTAAGGAATGGTTGGGGATTGTGGTTTGGTCTGGGATTTTGTTCTTGCAGAGATTTACAGATCTATGAAAATCTACTTTGATGACCTGTACGGTGTATGGCGTTGGATATATTTATTAAGTGTTTGCAAATCATTTGTATTTTATTCCAACTGCTGAATTTCATATTTTATAGAGGGCGAGAGGTACAATTTAATTATCTTAATGTTTATGGATTGCTGAGCTTTTAATTTCTTTGCCACAAGAGTGTTTTTAAATAATTAATTGGAATTTAGTTATACTTTAAGTAATTCACATGCACTCATCAAAATCAAATTTACACCTTCGCAATACTTTGCTGCACGACAAAACCATAACTTTTCCACCCCACGTCCGGCCGCGTGCATAACATTTCCGGCTACACTAAAAATCATTCCCTTCCAATTGCACTATGTTCTTTTTACATTTACATGCTCAAAACCTAACGGCGCGAGTCACATGAATTCCCCCCAACACGAGACTAGTAGTAAAATGACATTTAAAATTGGTGTGTGGACACATTAGATGCTATAAATCAACCGCGATTCCAAAACGGCCCGAACCACGACACGACACATAAGTCATACGTGAAATTAATTTCTTCCTTCCTCCGGCGCTACCTTGGAAGGTTCAGGCCTGGCAAAACGGCTTAGGAATCCCAGATGTTATACCAGAGGGGCAAGTAATATTTGCGGTAGTGCCGTGGAGAAAGTTGGCGAATCTGATATGGATGAAAGTTTGAGTTTTGTAAGCCTGCATTTTGTACAGTAGACTGGCTCCAATGACTTAAAGTTAAACTTTTGCATGGGTTAAAGGGACCCGTAAATGCGGGGGTCTGGAAATATTAAAGTACATTGTTTGGGAATGGAGGGGATTTGATGAGTTTGCTTATGCTTTGGATATGGACGCGCACGGTGTGGTGCAGTGGATTATTGCCATAAATACTACCTCAGAGGGAGACCCCAAAATCTCCGGAATTCCCTTTGTTTATACATATTTAGTGATTTTGATGACACGGAATGGAGAGAAGGGAAAGGTTATTAAATATTGATGAGATTTGATGGTATTTTCAAAACAGTGGCCGTGGCCATGCACTGTCGGGCCCGTTCTAATGTATTGCGGTGCAGGTGGAAGTGTACCATGAAGGGTGAAAGCCATGTGGAAGATAAATACGTGTTTGCCGTCACGCTTCTACCCAAGAGTTTTTTTTCCCCTGATGATATGTAATAATATGTTTGAGGGCTATGGAAATGAGGTCCGATGGATTTATTCTGGCAAAAAGCAAACATTAGTGTCCGATCATGTGTTCGTGCCAAGGGAGTGGCTTATGGCGAAACATAAGGACAACCTTTTAAACTTTTAATGAATCCAGATGACTGATGCGCAGTACTCAAAAAGCCATGAAGTGATTGGAATTTGGGAAAATTTATCGATGAAAGTGGTGATCTAGCTTAGGAAGAATGAAATGTGTTTTTAGTTGGGTTTTGGGTTAGTGATTTTTGTATTGGTTGATTAATGAGTAAGGTTGAATCTCAAAGCACCATTTTTGTTTCTAGCAATGGTTTTTAAACTTCTGTTCAATAATTAAGGAATACAATTACTGTATAATTAATAATTTATTTTCAAATTTTTAGTGCTTCCCGGTGGTCTTAATCATCAACATTCACATGCTATAATATTAATGGAAATAAGTGCTTTGGACATTTTGTGTGATGAGATTTTCATGTATGGCATAGTTGGAAAGTTGGAATTGATATTTGATGGTTCATTTCAAGCTGATTGGCCCTTCGTGAGTATTAGTATTTACCATGAACAATACCCCTGACGGATTTGAATCATGAAAGGAAGACATATTAATGTGAGCCTAATAACAGTCAAATAGTCAGTCGTGCTGGCCATGTAAAGTCAGCACAATGAAACGCCTTTGCACATCACACCCATACCGTGCCGTACGGTTCGGCTCCGACCGACCACATATACATGAGTAAATTAATTCAAGTCAAACTTGGCACTGGTCAAAGCGCTTTTAGATTATTGTGAGCCTTTTGCGTCTTGTTATGAAGTTATGATGAATGAATACTACCCGAAATCTAAAATGATGTTGAGAAATGGAGCGGAAATATATAAAATTGAGGGCTTTTTGTGCTCTGAACAAGACTTTCTTTCCTCTTGATCTTCCTTTCATATCGCCATATGTTTGGAGTGTGAGAAGGGATTTTCACATAATCCACTTAGAATTGGAGTAGTCATTCTCAGCTTAGGCACTACGTCACATTACAATACAGCATTTCGTAATACGATGGCTACCGTGTGCATGATACGAGAGCTACATTACACGTATCGAATGCTCTAGTGGAATTTCAATGACGTAGGTTGACTAGGTGGTCGGCTTTCTCTAGGGAAAGCAGTAGGCTCGTATGACTGTAGCTATGTGGGCTTAAAGAAGCTTCAAAAAAGATTAAATTTTTCACAAGTTCAGGTCGAACCAAATGCTTCCAGCATACAATGCTACACAATTGAAAGTTTCCTTCTGAAGAGAAGCATCATGTGACACAAGAACTCATCCGGTTACCCGAATCTTTTGTCCCTTTTTGCTTGGGGATTGAAATTATTTTGTGGGAGATCAAATTTCCTGGATCTAGGAACTTGATCTTGACATATTTAGAAAAAGTGCTGATTTCTTAACCCTTGCTTTTAGTTTGAATAAAGTAAAAGCTCCACTGATTCTTATTGTGTGTTGGAAAATAATGGATGTCAACCCTGCCAAAAATTTGTGAAAAAAGGGTCTGACAAAATATGTTCTCAATCTCGAATTTGCTTCTCTGCTCTTCAACCCTTAAAAGATACTTTCCAAACTGCCTACAAAATACCTCAAATGTGTAATTGAGGATGTCTTCTGGGACACATTTCAGTTATCAATTGAGGCGGTGAGGCTAGAGGGGAAAATGAGGTCCACAAGTTTCCATTAGACAAGACGGTGGCGGTGGTGCAATTCAACCTGTCCATTCTATAGTCTCAAAGGGTATACATAAAAAAAATCCACCTTTCTCCTTCCGGCGGCAAAGAAAAGGCCACGACCGCCTATAAAGGTATAATCACTGATGCGTTGAGTTACACAAAGTGAAAGCGGAGGTTTTCTTCACCAAGGTACATTTATTTGGCCCTGTCAAAACGTCTACAAAGAATAGACTCTTCTGTTTTCGACATTTCTTTTTTCCCAAGATGCACACGAGGAGGAAGTGGGATGATGATTTGAAGGCAGAAAAAGAGCCAATTTTCGTTTGGAACTATAAAGATAAGTGGATATTTTTTCCGAAAAAAAAACCACCACCAGGTTGGGTTCCTTCCCAGAGTCTGAGTCCAAAGATAACTAACGGTGGTAGTAGCGGTTTCCCAATGAAACGTAGAGAAAATGGATCAATAACTCAAGGAAACCTGTTTCCTCATCTTTATGCAAAAGGAAAACTGAACTCAGAGTACTTTGGAAAGGAAGCCGAAGGAGTGATGTTAAGGGGTAAAAGGGGTTGTGACATCTTTGTGATGGGAATCTGAGTGATCGTATGGTACAAGAATGACTGAATCCAGCTTACTGCCTTCTCACCCACAGTTCAGGAATGTTATCTTTTAATTTCAAAAAGTATCCATTATCTAGGTAAGACATGATACAAGCATAGTAGACCATACCTACTAACAGATAATTGAACGGAACTAAATGCCGTTAAGGAAATCTTGGAGCTCTCGGGTTAAAGAGGAACACCTAAACCACGCGACGTCCGGCCGTTTGTATTTTCTTTGCTCGCCTTGGCTAGAAGGCGTGATTTCTCCTCGACTCTATTCTATTATTTTATCAAATCGCTTTCCTGTTGAAAGGTTCATAAAATCAAGAACTTTCCAACACGAAGGGAAATGTAAAATGCATGGATTTGGATGAAGGAGGTCCCATTTTTTATTTACAGGAGTTCTCCTGCTCCCTTTTTCCCAGAATCACTTCAAACATTTCAAACTGATTCGAGGTGAAAGTTGAAAAGTGTTGAATGAATTGTTCCTGGCTTTCATCTTTTTTTGTCTGAACTTATGGTTGGGAAATTGTAGGGGTTTACACGAGTTGAAACTTGCGTATTACTTCCGGGGTATTTGACTTCTCTTCATCACCTCTACCTTCCAACGTTTGATGTGTGAATGCTCACTCTGATTTTTGAAAGAGGGCAAAGATTTTCATTTTCCTTTCATCTTTGATAAAAATTAAGGAATCATTTGAAACGAAAAGGAATCTGTCATTTTCTGGGTATGGGAAAGTGTGGGAAAGCTATGATCTTTTCACCGTTCTCTCTCTTCCAATTTCATTGTATTGTTAGGTTTCTTACCTGTTTCCTTGCGAGTCTGTACAGAAATTCCTTCCCCTCAGCTTGCGTCATGCTCCACACTGTCCACACACATATTACTAAAACACCCACAACGGGAGTCAGCATGCTATTGATTTCTGCCCTTTGTGTCTAGGTTCGTTCGTGCTTTTTCAGGTATTTTAGTTTCAAAGATAAGGGAATCATGTTCAATGTTCCTTCACCTTCAAACATATTCTATTACATTTGGATCCCTATTCTATCCTTATGTGAAGCATATTGTGTGGAAGGGCATCGGATCTTCTTTACGAGGAAAGCGTACATGGCATGTGTCTTTTCTCTAGTTCCACCATATCCACCGGAGACCAATCTGCTATCATCAATTGTCCGATTCATGTAATTCCAAAGGCATTATGGCTTCGTGTCAATGGACGGTTTGTCACGTGCTTCCGTGCTTTGAGGATTATTTGATATTCCGGTTTATTACATTGTACTGCACATGTTTTTTTTTGCGTTGAATGAATAGAAACTAGAAAGCGACTACAATATTTTTCGAGTGATTTATTTAGGAATATTCAATGGGAATTGAAATTGATTCCATCTTATAAATCAGGAGGAATTGAATTCTACGAGAAGTGAAATGGCGGATCTGGATTGTTTGTGAAATCCCTTGGTTCTTGGCTACTGTACAAAATTCCAGGCAATTGATATTTACAATACCAATGTACAGTACAATACGAGTATGTTCTTGTCCAGCAATACAATGAAATACCTTGTTGACTATTCCATGTAAAATTGACGTTGTGAAGAAGTGGGAAACATTACATTCATCCCACATTTTTTTTGCGCGGCCAAAAAGTTTCTATTATGCCCGTCACGCTGTAAAGCCCTTTAATGGCGAGGCAAATTCTCTGACGGAATTGTTAACGTGTCTCCAGAGGGTGCGAGTTCCAGTTTTATGACCCGAGGAATACAACTGAGTCGGTGTCTTTGTGGGAAGAAAGGAACACAATTTTGAGGAGGGAAACGTGGCGTATATGTTATTTCTTTGTCCTCCTTTGCCATTCCCTATTCTGTATATTTATTTTTTATAAAGTACTCCTGCTTCCACAACCTCCCTTCCCTTCATTTTATGAAGAAGAAAAAAATATTGTTGTTCACGTGGCGAAAGGAGACATGACAAGAAGTCCAATGAAGAAGTTGCATGCAAAGACTTGAAGAAGGTCATTTAGAAAACTCTCTAAATAATTATGACTCCCATCCTTTTCATCTCCTGCATGGTCAATGAGACCAAGGGAAGTTAATGAGATCTAATCCGTCTCATCCTGCATGCATGTCTAATTATCCTAAAGGATATGCGGAGAATTGAACGCAAAGGAAGCTTTGAGAATCTTACCTCCTGGTCTTAATTGTCACTCCGTAGTAAGGGGAGATTTAAAGGCTATTAAACTTCACATTCGTTGAGGTTGGTTGGGGAGCTGAAGAGTTGGTCCTTCGTGACTTTGAATGAATGCAAAATAAAGATTGTAATCTTAAATTAAAGGCTCTCCATTTCTGCAGGCTTGGATTCAAAAGGCAAATGGTTGGTAGGAATTGTTCATGAATGGGACGTTTTGGGTGTTCTTTCTCAAATAGCTTTGACTCGGCAGGTTGTTTGAGGATTTGAATGGATTAAGGCTCCAGATTAGTGCTTTTTAAGGAGATGTCCGTTTAAAAATAATTTCTCCATTAGGCGTTTATAATCCCTTCCTCCTAATGAATAAAAGGGAGAAGCCAGAAGACCGAAACTAAAATGTAAGTCATCCCTTAACGTCTCGTCCTCATCCCTTTGATCTTCCTCTTCTGTGAAGTACATATCCCGTACAAAGCTGGACTTGAATATTTAATGTAACATTGCCCTACTTGCTAGAAGCTATGTGTCAACTTTACTAAACTGAAACCGGGTTCCCATCAACATTTTATTACGAGATGCCCAGCCTGGTTCCCAAATTGCTCAAAGGAATTAACCCAAGGTTTAACTCGAGCTTATATGCTCTTGAGCTAATTAAATGTGTTCCGTCTGTTTTCTCCTTCAGTTCAGTGTTTAATGTACATTACACACACAGATGTCGTATTTGATACTTTTGACATTTGGAGAAGCTGGAAAGAAATAGAAGGGTTGTTTTGACTTTAGTGCGATGATGAAGGACCCAGGCTTGGGGGTATGCTTGGCGTCAACTTCAATGCACGACTGTCTTTGATGGGTAGAATGAAACATGAGAACAGACACATTTTCTTGTTTGATTGAGATGGGGGAGGCATTCATCTGAAGTTAATTAGTTTCCGAGTAAGTGAGACGATGAAAATAAATTGGGAGTTTATTAACAATTAAACACTTGTTGCTGAATGGGAACGGAATACTTGGAAATGAGACATTTGTGGGACTACAGACTACATGAATATAATTGTGTTCCGTCTGTTTTCTCCTTCAGTTCAGTGTTTAATGTACATTACACACACAGATGTCGTATTTGATACTTTTGACATTTGGAGAAGCTGGAAAGAAATAGAAGGGTTGTTTTGAGTGACTGCGATGATGAAGGACCCAGGCGTGGGGGTAAATGCTTGGCGTCAACTTCAATGCACGACTTTTTTTTGATGGGCGGAATGAAACATGAGAACAGACACATTTTCTTGTTTGATTGAGATGGGGAGGCATTCATCTGAAGTTAATTAGTTTCTGAGTAAGTGAGATGATGAAAATAAATTGGGAGTTTATTAGCAATTAAACACTTGTTGCTGAATGGGAACGGAATACTTGGAAATGAGACATTTGTGGGACTACAGACTACATGAATATAATTCTGAGACATGCATTCAAGTAGTACTGCGGCTGTCACTTCGTTGTGGTAAAATGTAGGACAGAAATGACTGTTTCAATGGTTTTTCATTTCGGCTAATGTTTAATATCGATAACTTTTGCTTGATTTTAAAGCCGGTATATTTTTTGTATTTTTCTACAGGTGGATGATTCAGCTATCGTGTGTCCGACTAAACGAAAGTCTGCATCAGATGACCCAGAAAATATTGTCAGTCGGGATATTAAAAAGGTAATCAAAATTTTGCTAGCAACATCTGCTTACGTTGAGAACATTCTCTAACAATTAATCATGCTACATTTGCTTGCATTTGTGTGGTTGTTGTGTCGTACTTTCGAGTCAGATTTAGAATCCTCCCATACTACAAAAATAATCAAATTGACTTGAGCGGTTTCAACACAAAAGTAGAATGAAAGTAAAATTGGCAGATTTGAATCGGATAACTATGGCCACATCCCAGTCTTACACATTGCCCCCACAATGCACTTTTACAAAAGGAGGAACCCCACCGCTTCAAACATGCTTACCTTTGTGTATTAACGTATAATCACGTCTCCTAAATCTTGATTGCCCAACACACCTTA
>JAAXYW010000645.1:0-32244 GCA_036851895.1 Orthonychiurus folsomi | reverse complement strand
AATAGCGAATCCTGCCATACACCCTAAAATCGGGGGCTGACTGGCCTTAGGAATTTTCCATTGCTTTCTCCAACTAAAAACCAAAAAAATTCCATCATCAAACTGAAATCTAACAACAAATTACAAAATAATGAAAAATTGGTGAAACAATTTTTTCCCTGAAGAAGAATTCAGCTAGAATTTGAAAGCTTGGAATAAATATTTTTGTTCACCCAATGGCATCCGCTCAAACCATTCAAGCCTCGAATAAAATAATGAACACAAAACCACCAGTACAGCACAGCACAACTACGACCACAATTGCTTTGCCATTGCCATTTCCTCGTTAAGAAATCCATCTCCAAGAAGACATCCGGATTTCCGTTTGTCCGCCATCCATGCATAGGGTTTCATGGACAGATCACTTTATTGATGAACTCGCATCACACACAGCACACTCCGACATGAGAGAAGTATAAAACGGAGTTTTATTTTGATACTTCGCCGTAGTTTCTCTGAGAAACCATAAAACATTAAGAAACCAGCTGGTCGTGAAGTACGGAGAAGTGCTCTGAGGAAGTGAGCCCTCAAACTGCACCCGTTCCACTCCCAAGTTAATGCAATGCTCAAACCTATTAATTCATTGAGGGGAACCGATGGCCACTTTCTCAAAGGGAAAGCTAAAGCCACGGAAAGCCTTTTACTTCTACTACCACAAGTCACACAACATACACGACAAACTCAATTTTCTGTGAAAATATTATAATTCATTCATTGTTTTGCTTGCTGCTGGTGTCGGCTGACGGCGACGGACTGGAGCCAGTGCAGTGGCGCGGCGTGGCGATCCAATTCGAGCACTTGTTTGAACGTTAGTGCTTTTTTTTAAAAAGTAAAACAATGGGCGGGAGTTTTGCTGAAAGAAATGTTAAATTTTTAATCCTTTTATAGCCATCACATTACAGGAATCTTGTTGCAGTACAGTGTAGTGATATTGAGTACTTTATTAAGGCGGGAATACAGAAAAGACACGAAGACGAGACACATTGATTTGCTTTTGCAACTTCAAAGAACTTTTGTGGCTAGATGATATGTAATTTACAAGGGAGCTGGATTGGCCTTTAAACAGTAGCCCACCCACTCCCACGCAAATTACAAATTCCTTGAATGGAATGAGTGAAAAGTACGAGTAATGCAGGACCGGGGAACGCCAACGCAGCCTGTAATAACGTGTATACTATGTAATCCAATTAAAATAAATCCCAGACCGGTTCCGGCAATACACTGTACTGGGATGCAGGACGGGGTGGGAGGATGTGCTGCCAAAAATAACCCATGAAACACTTGCCCCTTAATTGCCTAATTCCATGCATTACGCATACATGAATAGGAATGAGTCAAAGTTTAGATTTATTTATGGTTCGCTGCTCTGTTGCGGTTCCGGTGGGTCATCTCTGACGCTTCTAGTTTAAATTCATATTTTAACTAAATTTCCTAAATCTCACAACAAAAATAAACCTGATCCAGACGTCCCACCTGTCTGAGAACTCCACCACTGCCAGCTTCTGTCGGGCCTTCAACTTTCCACTTTGAATTTGAATGAGGATGTCCCGGGAGTCAGTTCCTTGCGTCTCCCCCTTAGATTATTCCTTCATTAATTAAGACGAATGAGAATTCGGGAAAGAACGGCGGGGAAAACACGTACGTAATGTCGGCTTCCACTGGCTATGCATTTCTCCGCCACCATCGTCCTCGCCCATTTCCACCCGATTTGCTGAAAAACAAGAATGAACGAGCTACGTGCTTTGTTTATTTTATAAATGAACACTCCGCCACCTCCCTATTTCTCCCTTATCGGTATCTTCACTTTTGCCACTCGATCATTCCGTTCCTGAGTACGTAACAAAGCTGTAAAAGATAAAACACATTGCCAGGAAAAGTCGGAACTTTTCTTTGCATTGCATTTCCAAACCTCACATCCCCTGACAAATCCTTCCAGCTCAATCACACGGTTCGCCTTGTATTTTTATTTACAAATCCAGATCCCTGTGTAAACTCCCATGAAATACACGGCGGAAGTCAAGAAGAGTCAACATTTTAAACCCCGCTTTGTTTGTTTGCAGTCAGTCAGTCCTTGTAGTATTACAACATACTTCCATTTTCACGGCACATTACATAGATTCGTTTAGCTAGCACAAACCTTTACAATAGACCAAGGTTTTGCCACTCACAGAAATTCAAATAAATTCCACACAGAAATTTAATTGGATTTGCATATCCCACCGCAGCAGGGTATACAAGGTGTGATGGCCCCAAAATCATTGCTTTCTTCTCACGCCTTTCTCCAAAGCCCCTCCAAATTAGTTGGCAGGCCACAAACACCGATCCTTGGCAGCGTACTTTTACCTGGGAGTGTATATTCTATGTAGGCACCAGGGTTGGGAATAATGATGAGATTGGTGACCCCTGGGGTTGGAATTAATTACAAATGTCACATTGAAAAACTGCTCTGCTTCAGCATTCTACTTGTACATAGCAGAGCTATGTATGGTATGTTGGCTATGACGACTACTCACTTTCACTTCCTGGAATTACCACTCCTTTTGATGGCAAGTAAAAAAGAACCCTACTGTGTTTTGAGGTGTCTTTTTCCTTTCTTGAACATCCTCCGTCGTATCTTTTTCCATGCTTAGCATTTACGACGCTAATAATTAGTTATATCCTTTTAAACCTTGAGTGACGATAAAAAAAACATCCCGGTCCGCCCGTCGTCAATAAATATCGTCTCATCGTCAGACGGACGGCCGTGTTTTGTGTACTTTGCATGGGAATGGGATCAGACAAGACACACGTTGGATCGTATTTGTCGTCGTATTAGAATTAATGATCCAGGACCTTGCCTGGGCTCAGGGCCCTATGACTATGACGTGTGTATGTCCGTAGCATTAAGCCCAGGGCCAGGATTATGTATGACGACATGGCGAGCGCGGCGGTGGGTGTAGGCGTGAAATGGCAAATAGCTCGCGATTTGGAGTCCGGTGGGTAATCACGGCGTTGAAACGGAGTATCATTCAGATTCCCGATGAAAAGAAAAGGAAGAGGACGAGGTTATCTATTTATACGATACTCCTTACTTGGAAACCAAACCTCTTTAGGTTTTATTGCCACAACCACTTTTTTCGAATTCGAGGAAATTGTGTGCTATCAATACAATAATAGAGTACAATACAAAAGGGGTTGAAGTGCAATGGTAGGCAGGAAGGTGGTGGGTTTTAATGTCGTCGTGAATTAAGATGTCGTCGAATGAATGGTCCAAGTCGTTGTTAA
The DNA here is from genome assembly GCA_036851895.1 of Orthonychiurus folsomi. Classification (NCBI taxonomy): domain Eukaryota; kingdom Metazoa; phylum Arthropoda; class Collembola; order Poduromorpha; family Onychiuridae; genus Orthonychiurus; species Orthonychiurus folsomi. The sequence continues at coordinate 28,941 of JAAXYW010000645.1, read as the reverse complement.
TTCTATGCGACAGTGGGATTCATGAAGACGTAGGACGAATGTACGCACAGTACAAATGGAAAAACAAGATGAATTCCAGCTACGAAATTAAATTAAGACGAGGGAAAGTGATTGCGTGTAGAAGAATTCCGTTAGTTGAGGGTAGTAGGCAAGGAAAAGGAGACTTTCTTCGGAAACAAATCAATTCATTCCCAAGAAAACACGCACAAAGGGAGCTGGTGGAATGGAGGGAAACTTTTAATCCTTGACACGCATGGTGACTAGCGACGAGAGTCTCCCATTTCATGACACGCCGCGACGCGCCCACGCCGTCGGCTGCCTCGAATTAAATAAAAGTAAATCAAATGCCGCGACGAGGAATTAATGGCTTTAAATGGAGAACCTTCTTCCTCCTACACTGTACACAATGTGACAAGATTAATTTGGAAATGTATCCGAAATGGATTTTTATTTGAGGTACGCACGACGACGCGACGCGACCGGAATTTCCGTGTACTGCGAGAAATCAACCTTGATGCCGTCGCGTCAGCGTCATCAGTCAAACAAACACATACAAGTAATTACAATTACAGTGCTTATTGTGTGAAGCCAAAGAATTTTTGAAAGAAATGCCTTGTGCGAGGTAGGAAATAGCCCTGCTTTGTGAGAAGTTAATTAACGTACGTACACGGAGCAAGTTTTGGCGCGGGAATGATTAGCAAATTGTGAGGTAGGGGAAAGAAGTGTCATGACGTGCCATGCCGTGCGGTTCAAGGATGAAAAGAAAATTCAATGATGCGCTTCCGTTTGTTAACTCAGCCATTGTATAATCTTGCTCACGCTTCATTGATCTCCCTGAAAGGATACGACGGGAAGATATGAAATTGATAATACAATCTTCTTTACAAAGGGTTACCGGAATTAGAGTGCCAGATGTAGGAGTAAGAGAGTGTAGGTTGCAGTGGTGTAACGTACACTACACATGTTTTGAGGCATTTGAGTAAAAGTCTTCAATAAAGAATTTAAATCACGCACAAAGTCTTTGATATTTAAGGAGGATTGTATTTTATTCCTGGGATCTCTAGTTTTTATGGGCTCATGTATGTATGAGGTAAGGGGGAATTAATTCCTTCATAACGGAATTATTTGTAAGACATTGTAAACAAATTTACGACCCATTTACCCGGAAATAATTCCCAAGTTTGCAATTTGTTGATCGGGCCCTGGTACTCCGTTAAAATGATTGATTAAATTATAAACGAAAATGATTGTGGTTCGGAAGGCACTTTCTGGAAGGGAAAGCTAAAGTGGAATGCGATTTTATGTAAACAACGAGGAAACCACAAGAGTCGTCCCTGCCGCTGCTCCCAAGTCGTGTCATGTGTCAATACAATTTGCCCTGGAATTTGTGTATACAAAGTAACTCTCACATTTTATGCAGATCAAGGGATCAAGTTGTCGGATGTTTTCTCTTCCCGGCTTCAGCCATGTCATCCCATGCCATGCTGGTCTTAGAAAATCTAACGTGCTTTGTATTGATACAATCTCCTCCCACACAATTCCCTTGTATAATATGTTATGTTAAATTCTGCTTTCTCTGGGTTTTCTTCAATTTTTAATGAATGTGTACGTACGCATGGAACACTTTGCTAGGGGCATGGAGTAAACTCTTAACTGTTTTTACTCCAATACCAGACGTTAAATGAGTTAAATGAGTTTTTATTCCTGGAAGTTCACAAAATACTACAGTATTCGTTCGTCGAATTGAAGGAGAAATGTCGATTTCTCTGCCAGATTGGAACCACCCGCACGTGTTTTCCTACACTTTTTCTCCAATGAATTTTCCTTTTAACAAAGTTTTGTGTTTTCCTTCGGCAAGTTTTGCATTAGAAGAGAGTTTCCGTTTCCCTCAGTCAATTTGAAGTTACAATGCGGGCCCGACGGCCACGGCTTGTAAAATTGAGGATGAATCCGCGTCACAAACACATCCTTACTTGTTGCGCTTTCACTTTTTGCTAGATTTGGATTCAGCCAAGTGGTTGCTTTTAGAAAAAAAAGTAGCTATGCTATGTGTGCATAAGATTTTGCTGAGAAATCCTTGTATAAAAAGCCAATCTTGTATTGACACGTTATAGTAACTAGACGATGGTAAAAGTATAGTACGCATTGCACTTATGTGTGAAGTGCTTAAGACGCTGCAAATAGCTTGATGCCAATGCTTAATTGCGTATAGTTGGTTAGTTATCCATCTCGTAGTAGATATTTCTAGGCTGGGTTTCTAGTCTACAAACGCCTGAGTAAAAAAATCGGTGCTGTGTCGTAAGTAAACAACGTACTCATAATCATAACACGCAAATACTTTGTGTGATGCTGTGTAGGTTTATGAGAATGATGATTAAAGTTTTTCAACGATGTCTTTGATGTTAATTAAGGGACCTTATAAATGTGCAACAAACTACACTTCCTTCCTGTTCTCAAACCGTAATCTGCGTCCTCTCAAGCCTTCAAATCGTTGTGAATTTTACTTAAGGGAAATGTGTACTGAAACTTAATATTATGAACGAAGTCTCTGTTGTCGGCTGGAAAATCGATATACATTTAAAAAAGATGGAGAGAACATAGACAATTAAGTTACATTGATTCTTCGTGTTGTGATTAACTAAAATTATGAGTTGTAGGCTAATTAAATTTATTTTAAGGCATTATTCTATTATATGGGTTTTGGATAGAACATATTAAGATGTGTAAAAAATGCTATGTGGAATGGATTATAGAACAAACTAATTAGCCGTATATATGAATAGTTATATTTATTTTAAATGTATTAGGATAACGAACGCGGCGTTTGCTTGTGTAGCAGCGCTTGCATTCAGCAAATCCAGTGGTCTCTGACACTTGCACGTCAAGTCATGTATAAATTGTACATAAACCACCCGTTCACAAATATATTGAATGTTAAATGCTAATATTAGATTTATTTAATTCAACTAAGTTATTGCTTAATTAGTGAAGTGAGCGGGCGTGAGCCGTGGCCCAAGCTGTGCCAAATCCCGGTAAAGCGACTGGTTTCAACAATTAAAACTCTCAGTGTCAAAGGTAAGTTGTGATGAACTGTATTATAGCAAAATGTGGATTAACTATAACTTAATTATAATTTGTTGTACGTAGAGTTAGTGGTGGACAGCATTAAATGGTCAAATATTAAGCAAACACATTCTCTTTGTTACCTCCGGTTTAATTGACCCAACATTCCTCGCTCTTCAAATCAGTTATGAAATTGGCTTTAAAATTGTAACGGTATATTGATAAAAAGTGTTCCTTCAAAAATCTTCCAAGTTTTCTTTGAAATATCCTAAGAGTATGATATTACTTTAAAACGGGGAAAACTCTACGTACTTAAAAGTTAAAAGGGCAACAGCGGGTGGTGCCGGGTGATCCGTAGAGAATATTACTGTAATTAGTTAAAATTTAAAACTTCAAAAATAAAAACAACAAGAAATAGTCAACTTTCTTATTTCCATTTTCAATTTTATTTCGCTTAATTAATTCTGAATGTTACAAATGCGAGAAGTATAGTATGTATAATTACGTATTACGTCTCAAACTTAAGGAAGATAACTTAGTAAAATGTAATTCGAATAATACTGATGAATTTGGTAGGTTTTCAAACGTGCTTTTGATTAGCAAATACAAAACACAATATACAATTTCTTCTTTCTGATGACACTTTTAACTATCTACTATCTGGAAGTAAAATTCGGGTAACACGTTCGTTGAAAAAGGCGAGTATTGCTTACGTATCACTTGCACACTTCGCTTTAGGAAAGCTCCTCCGTTTTTACTACCACATCTAAACCACTCCAAAAAATATCCTCTCACACTTATTACAGGTGAAAATTACGCGTGTGAAAGGAAAGAACAGCTTGGAAAGCACTGTCTGGCGTCTGGTGAGATAAATCCCAAATGACGCAATCATTTTATTACTTCTTCCCTGACGCATTTCACTGGCTCAAAATTTATTTGCATTTGCTGTCCCAAGTGCAAATACGATTTCACTACGAAAATACAGGCTCAGTCATTTACAGGCGACAAGGTGTATCCATTTCATTAAATATCCTCCATTCTCAACTGGGGACAACAATTTACTTTAAATTCTGCCTCATTCTGATTTCGATCCATTTCCATGTAACAATCACCTCTAAAGTTACGTGCGTACGAATGTTTAACATCACAGGCTTCTACTCGAGTCTACACAATTATACCTCGAATCCGAGAACGCGTATTTTACCTTGTGATTTTCCTAGTGCTATAAATCCAAGGTTTACTTTGCCTACTCAAAACTCGTATTTTAGTTTGTACGAGACTTGCGACTGAGTTTGTTCGAAGTACAGAGGGAATCAAATTAGCGAGTTGGCAATTGAGAGGAGGATTGAAATTAGAATCCCAGGAGTTTTCCTCCATTGCATAGAATTCTATAACAAATAAATAGTCTTCAAATTACGTACATAGGATCATTTGTGAGTCCGTTGCCGGTTCCCGCGAATGTTGAAAATGACTCAAATTATAAAGCGTAATTCTAAACGTGTAATTTCCAACCCACGTCACTCACTCACATTAAACTCTCCGCAAAGAATATAAATCAACCCTTCACAAATCTGGTTAATTTCAATCACAGAGTCAAAGGATAACCTCGTGCCACGTGCACATACCGACACTTGTGCGGCACAAATCGAGCAAATGACGACGTTCCATTTTCTAAAGAGCTAATTATGGATGTTAGTAATTATAAAGACGGATACAGGCCTAAATTAGAAATACAAAGCTCTTATAAAAATTATTATTCTACGAAACTTTAAAAATAACTCTTCACATGAAACTTAATATTCATGGCTTGTAAATTGTGTGCACACAATTTGCAACTAACATTATTGGCCTGGAATCCGGCAGATTATTTACTTCGAGTACCTCCTTTCCACCCACATACTCAATTTTGCACTCAGTCAACACCGAAGCACACCTGATCCTCTATCTAACTTCTCCAGGACCCAGGGCACGAAGGAGTCTGTTGAGGATTTTCAATTTTACGGTTGACAAAGTCTCCAAGAAAATTGACAACAGCAGGGAATCCGATCCGACCAAGAATCGATTAAATTGAAATGAAACGCTTTTCAAAAAAAATTCCCATAACCTTGCCGCCAAAATACAGCAGGTAAGAAAATCTTTACATTTTCTCAAATTGAGCTATTCCATATTGGGTAGGAGCAAATATGTCTATTGACTTGAGGTACACGAAGGGACTAAGTTAAGGTTATTAAGTTACTTTCAATTTTCCAACCAGAGCATTAGATCTAAATCGTAGAGTAAAGCGGCAAATGCTAAAAACCCTGAGCAAAATTCCGAAGCTAGGGTGAGCAAGAATTCACGTCATGTCCATTCCAGTGGTACAAACTTTGGGCTTGGACAGCATATCACAGCAGACACTATTCAACTTGATAATGATTCACAGCAGCTTTTGTAGCGTGGGCGTCCAACAACATCCTCCGTCGACCGGATTCCAGGGAATGAATAAATTACGAGAGACATGACGAGAAGATTGAAAATAGGCCAAATCAAAAGTAAATCCCATACGTTCCGTCCCACCAATCCGACTTAGATGCATAATTCAGTGTGATCAAATGGGTAACGTACTCGGAGATGCAGGCTAAGGGCAGGAATGGATGAAATCCGCTTCAAGCTGTAGTAACGTATCGTGTTCAGTTCACGTCTTTGATGTGATTCAAGGAGTGAAAGAACCAGTCAATCTGAAAAACAGAAAGCAATCATATTTATGTTGAAAAATTTATAAATATGTTGATACTTGTCCAGATTTTCAATCCGATTCCACGAAATTAACCTTTAATCAAATCATATGAGAAATACTTTGATGATTTATATTGTTATTAGATAAGTGTAATGGAGTTCAAAATACGCATACATGGCTTTATAATGGTAAAAGTTTAGTGACTAAATTAAAGGTTTTGCTCACCTTGGTAATCCACCCGCCGCCGTAAGCTTCGCAAAATCTGTAACAACATGTCAAAATGGAGTAAGCAAATGAATTCCAATACTTCCAATTGTACAACTACAAATAAGAAAAGAATTTGTTTTCTAGTTTTTGTTGTTTTCTGTGGGGTAAAGCAATATTTGCTCTAATTTCTAACGAGATTGTCGTCCCATCTCGACCTACATCAACAGAACGAAAGTTTAGCAAAATGTGACTTACCTCGTTTGAAAATAATTAAGGGCATCCTTTTCATTTCTGTCGACCGCTAACGTATCCCTTAGGTAGTCAATATCCGAAATTGATTGAAGCTCGGAAATCCCAGTTGGAAGCATGAGGGTAAAGAGCGAAATTAAGAGATTCGCGTGGCTTCTCAAAATAAGGTAAGCCCTACCACAAAGTTTCTGGAAATCTTGAAACTGTGAACTTTTCCTGGGATTTTCTGAGCCTTTGGCAATCACATAAAGAAAATCTTCTGTAAGGACGAATGGCACACGCTCCCGGTTAATGCCAAATTTCTTTTTAAAATGACCCAAGAAATGGCCAAAATCGATATGAAAAATGTGACCATCTTCAGTCACCATTATGTTATCAGGATTTCGGTCTCCAATTCCTAAAATAGTAAATATGTATATGTAGCCACATTAGACACTATTCAGAATGTTTTGAAAAGTGAAAAAAATTACCCAGAATAAAGGTGGCGACACAGTAGCCAGCGCAGGACTTTGTAAACGTATCAATAGCTCGAAGGTAACTTTTCTCATCTTTATTTTTGTCGGCTAGCCACTTGTGAAGCTGTCTCGAGTTTACTTGAATGGCCGCCAGGGCTCCAGCCCTTCGTTGAATAGCATAAACAGTCTGAGCCTTTGTAACCTGAAAGCACAACAAAGTCTAATCAAGTCCACATCTTTGGAATTAAAATTCACAGTGCATGCTCTCCATCTCCGACGGCCACATGGAACAAGACAAAGGATGGCATAAATAATTAAAACATGCACTCACCACTTGAATTAGACCAACTTTCTTTCCAGTGGCAAGGCAAGTATAAGATAGCATTTTCAAGTCCAGTCCGTCACGCCTCCACAGCTCATCCATCATTCTAATCACCTGCAAAGCAATAGAAATTCGAGTAAGCTTGGTCACATCCCTGCAAAACCATGTACTGCTAGCAACCAACCCACTCTAAATGATAATTCGTCAAATACAAAGTAAACTACCCTAGGTACAAACTCTAAAGAAGGATGGATGGTAGAATTAAACCCTGACGGAGAACAAATCCCCCGCATGGGCAACAAAACACCGAAGTACACTCTCACACCACTGGGATTTGGCTGGTGGACGACAAAATTTGTTTCGCAGAGCATTACATTATAGACTATAAAACTGGCATAAATAATCCCGCCGTCCAGCGTGCTATTCCTACAGCTTCTAATAACAAAGATCTAACATACCTGAAGCGTCAGCATGTCCTGCCTGAGATCATCCCCGCTTTTGAATATCGTTGCAGTTTCACCCGAATCTATTAGATAAGCCAAAACATGATTAAATTTCTAGAAGCGACGTGAAAAACTAATAAATGCGCATCACAGCGACTGTAAAATTAAATTACTCCATCTTCGAAGGCAATGAATGAATTGCTATTTCCATTTCTACGCGTTCCAGACATTTAATACAATTTACGGCATTCTAATAAAATTCAATCTTCATTAACCTCTCTGCTATGTGAAGACTAGGTCTTTTCCCTATCAGGCTCCCATCAGCATCAACGTCAAAGCTAAGTCCTCGGCTCACTCTCTTCGGAATTTAGAATGCTCTTTCACAAATAATCCAATTAGGCAGTCTAACTTTAGCAACGTTTGCCGTATATTGTAAAAACAGTATCGTTGGCCTTCAAGTTATATCCCTAACTATCTTTAAAAAATGTTAAACACAGTTTGAATCTGACTTATTTTTAAATGCTATTCCTAGGGACAGGATGCAAGCAAAACTCAGGATTAAGATCGCATTAAAAGTGATTTACGAGTAAACAACAAAATCTGATTGAATAACAGAGTTGCAAACAATAAAATACAGGAAGCAGAGGCAGGAGAAAAGTTATTTCGTTTTTTCATTTTTGAACTTACCAACTTGTTGGGAGAGTGGATCATTATTATTCCAGACAAGCCAGAGTGGTCTCTAAAAAGGTGAACAGTTTTATTTTAAGACAATCATTCGTAGGTAATCTGCGAACATAAAAATGCCAAAGTATTTAGTAATCATGGTTGAGACATTCACTTCTTCCTTCTTGCACCCTGCGAAACATAAATACCGTCTAGTGCGGTTTATTTTAGGTCAGCAGGGGTATGGACAAAGTTGAAATGGACGTAAGGATCTTTTGTGATCTTTGGTCTTTTACTTTGGTCATCTCGTTGCAAAACAATTTTCCCTGACGAAGAATTCCGTTCGAATTCGAAAGCTTGGAATAAATATTCTGTTTTTTACCAAATGGCATCCGCTCAAACCATTGAAGCATCAAATAATCTTTTGTCATGTCTTAGATCCGTTCCTTATCTTATTAATATACCGAACACTATGTCTCAACCATGACTAATTATTAATAATACTATCCTACCTTTGCAGAGTCCATAATACGGCAAGATTCAACTTTTAAATTTCCTAACTCAATGTCGGGGCTCACAGGGGAATTTAAATTCTCCAGAACTTCTAAAAAATCAGCCTGCTTAATCTGTTCCACGAGAAATCTATAAAAATTGAAAAATGTTTGCAACCTGACATCATTCCAGTGTCATGAACACAAATATTCGCAAGTCAACATTCAACTCACCTCAACCGGTCTTTCTGTGGCTCATCTCGCCTCTCCCTAAGTGTATCTGTCAGCATAGTGAGTTTCTCCAGAGCTTCAACTTGTTTATTTAAGTCTTTCAAATGCCCACAAAGGCCGCGACAATAGGCCTCGAGTATGAGACCAAACCGAACGTCTAATCCAGATTTTCCTGAGATCTCTGAACGTAAGTGCCAGAAAAAGAAATGCCCAATAAGTCGATTTGATAAAGCTCTCCGAAGAAGGAACATGGCCAACGGGGAATTTATATACGGCTCATATTTAAGGGATTGGACAAGTTGTAATAGTAAGTCAAGGACGTCGGTGTCTAAGAGTATACTGTCCAAGTTCTTCACTGCAAACTCTCGGACCTGAAATATCAACAAATGATAGGTCAGCAAAGTACCAATATTATGAATAAAGTAGGATACTTACATATATATCCGCAGATTTGCAGTCAAGCAATGCTAAAGCTGTCTCCATTGACACAGGTTTCCATGCTTTTAAGAGCTCGTAAAACTGAAAACATAGAACGCAAAAATTGGTATTTAAAAACAAATTCCTCGTCAGTGCTGGCATTTTGGCATTAACTTAGCCGGAAATTTGTACTTACAATAGCAGTTTGCTCCCTAGAACTCCATTTCACGGATCCCACGAGTCGAGGCAATGAGTCTGGCAGTTCCAATTGGCAATAACTTTAAAGGAAACAACAATCCTGACTTAAAACATTATAAGTAATATTAGTACATAACCTTAGCAATATAAACTCACAGACGGTATTGCCACACTAAGCTTTTGTCTTGTTCAGATACTTCACAGAGCGGGTCTCGGTTTACTAAGCTGGCAATGTAGTTCTGAAAAGGTAGAAAAAACATTTTACAGATTGAAAAAATTATTGTTGAAATACGACCAATTACATCAAATGCATTTCGAATCCTCTGAAAAAAGTATTTTTTTCTATACTCTTGTAGTTTTTTGTAGTTCTCAAAGTACACTTTCAGTAAAACCTTGTAACTGGCATTAAGTTAATTGCTCTGGTTTTTAACCATTAAAAGTAGTGCGTATTTTAGCACAGGAAAAATCGAAACTGCATATACATTAATGCCGATAAGTAGTATTTAATTGAAAGTTATTTTACCACATCACGCTTGGGATCAGAATTAAACGTTTCTTCTCTTGTTTCATATGCAGTTAGCGCTGAGATATCATTCTTGTCGGGAAAAAATATTGGTGATGTGTATCTGTCAAATTCGAGCTCCACCGATGAACCTCCTTTATCCAAACCAGAGCCTAAAAAAATCATGTACTTGAGTACCCTGTTACAATACAATAATTTCTTGTTTCAGAATACTACAAGTGATATTCCTCATACCAGTAATAGCAAGCGGATTTAAGTGTGACATAGAATCCATAGACATAGGGGCTGTTAACAGTTCCAGACGCACCTTCCCTGTGATTAATCGTCCTCGGAAGTCAAAGATATTGATATTTCCCCACATCAACATAGAGTACTCTTCCTGCAATTGGAGTTATTAAAAAAATTATTGTATTACAAAGAAAGTATAAGTACTACTCGTTTGTAAAAGTAAAGAGCCGAGCAAACCTGCTTCTTTTTATTTTTGGTAACACTGCAGAGCGAGATGCATAATCTCGCGCTTCGAGGAAGATCAGAGACAGCAAGTGAAAATGCTAAATACTCATTCCACCTTGGGCTTCCGCATGGCACTTGGGATGTTTGAAGCAAACCGCACAATTCCTCATCCCCATGGAATATGCCGGCTTTGATGCAAACCTAAAATGGCAAGAAGAAATCTTAGTATCCTTTAATATTAAGCAAGTTCCCAGTATATGTTATTGCCATGAATTATTACATTATCAGTCGCGTTTATGAAAATGGCGCCGAGCACTTGTACACGAAATGGGCAAGTGACCCTCCAAAGATGCTCTCCGATTCCAGTGTCATTTTCGCTTGTTCTGTAGGAGCGCCTCTCTCGTCTGTGTGTAAAAATAAGTAATTTATATTAAATTCACGTGTGATTAATAATAACACTAATAATTTCTAAATATAATGTTATACTATATTAAATATGCCTATAATTAAAGTGATATAATAATATATAACTCACCTGTAAAAGACTGGGATGTGAAACTGGTCTCTCGGAAGCTTGACGTAAAGCGATTTCCGTTCAACAAATTCCAGCTTTGGTGACTGATCATCTTTCCGGCTGCAGTCTTGAATATACTGAAAAAATTAGAAACCCAGAGTTAATCGAAAGCCGTTTGTGTTGTGGATATCCATGTTTAATTTGAAAAACCAAATTGATTAGCGTAGCTGGCATTTTTATCGTACAAAAAATTTTGAATTCTATATTAAGTAAATTTAATTGGTGTTAAATAAATAGCTGCTGCAACCGTTATGCAGCAGTTAACTTTAGTCAAATCCATCACATTCAAATTAAATGTCTGCACTCAGCTCTGCATCTACGCTAATTCATATCTAAGCATTCCTTAATCGGCGTTGGCGTTAGCCTGTGTCAAATGCGTACTGGTCTTTAAAGTGTTCCGCATTATTTGTTTTTAACATCCCGAATATTCTATTCAGAAATAATAAAAAAGTATATAATTTCCGGACAGTATCCTATCATCATCTATCGCAGATTTCCTAGAAAATACAACTCAACTAACTCCAGGGGGCACAACAACAAATTACACAGTGTGCATCAAGTAGAAGTAAGAACTGGTATTCTATACAACTCGGAACTAGTCTTGTCAGAAACGGACTAAGATAAAAACAACACAGAACTAAAAAGAAAGCCAAGAACATGACAGTTTATCCATTATTAATTGTAATTGTGGCAGTCGTTTGCGTAAATTTTTTACCAAAATAATTTTACATGAGCTCTGTAAATACTCAAAAATTTGTTTTGCAAATCCTGTTGCAATTTTTTTTTGATCATGTCCTCACTGATTGGAAGGTGCCAGCAAGTTTCTAATGTAATTCAAACTCTCCTCCCTGTAATTAATTATTGTTCCAATTCGTATAGGGATGTGAAAACCGTCAGCGCTGGTAAGCAGTTCGGGCTTAACAAACCATATCCCAAGCCAAAAATCGTGTGGAAGGCCTTTTTGATGACCCTGACGCCTAAGCTAGTCTTCGCCAATCGGAAAGCGCTTTAAGAAGTGTCCGAAGGCCGGGAGGATATGATTGCAAAACATAGCCTTTCTAATTAAAAATACTAAGTGGATCAGCCTTCCAATCTCCCTTACTTTCTTAATTTTTTGATGGAAAGTTCCTCTCTTCAATGTTAACGGTTTGAGCAAACTCATCTCCTGATGATCATGTATTATCTGTTCGCTTTGTGTATGCACATATTTAACCCATGACGCAGCTCTCCCATTTTTTGGAAGTCCTGCATCGTAATAGGTAATAGAATATCAATAGAAAAAAGCCGAATTGTTTTCTGAAACCAGAAGTAAACAAAAATATTCCACCAAGGACACAAAATACTGTATAGGTAGGTATGAATTTATAGCTTACATGTTTGTAAGCAATAAGTTCGTAGCTAAGGCTAGAGTAGAAATAGAATTGAACCTACCACAATGTTGAATGCCACTGAGCCGATTGGGTCTTGTCTAATTTAAATTTTATATTTAATTACCAAATGCAAGCATGTGTGAAGGGTGTGCTGGCATGGCATAATGAAAACATCCCAAACCACACTCTACTTATCTACCCTGGGGAAGGAAATGGGTAATTATAAGGAATGGAATTCGAATGTAATGTGAAATCCTAGGCAATCTGAAATACAAGGATTCATTTGTAAGTAATATTGGTTAAGCACAGTCTGAAATCAGTCAGAAACCTCAGCAATTAGTATGCGACAGGGTGACTGATACTGAAAAAAATCTGAGCCTGTCTGGTAAATAACTGAAACAACAAAGTAAACACTGTGGAGGAAAATATGGGAGGATTTTTTAGAAGGCTTCATTGCGTCATGCGTCGTCATTTCCTTCCAATTAAAACAAATTGCTACGCAATTGTATAGAGCCTGTCTGGGAGAAAGAGTCACGCCGGAACAACAATAATATTTGACAAATGGTTGGATGTGTCTAGCTAGAGTTATCGGTCAATACCATCACCGCCTAAATATGATGCTTGTGTTTTGGCACAGCTTGAAGTTTGACACACTCACTCGGTACATTTCATTTTGAGAAGATGAGCCGTGGAAGAAGGAACACTCACTCAAATGACAACACCGAAAGGTACTGCGAAGTCCTTGTTATAATACGCAGACCGGATGTTGATGTAAACGGAGACATGGAATGAACTACGAAGTAAACAAATGTCAGTTTCTGCAAATTGAAACACCATTTTGCGTGGAGGTAAATATTATTTAACAATAGGCGAAAACCCAATTCAACGGTGTATTTAGAGCATCAGAGCATTAGCCTCCGAACCCGAACGTAAGTTCATTGGTAAAATTACATTACTTATAATTTCGTATCCTGCACAAATCTACCAACACCTGCTAAGACGTAGTGCTCAATCTCGCTACAAATATTACAGACATTAATCCCCATACTCCACACCCACACCACTGCATCAAAACATCCTGAAATTCGATGACACATGGCTGAATCATGGTCAAGGCACGCCGCGCCCTATCATCTCGATGTAAACAATCTATTAAAAACTACATGTGTGAGTATTTAATCAGGTACTACAAGCATCACTTGGCCAAAAGTTCTGGTAAAGTTTTGCAAGCCCGAACTTACAATGAGTATTTCGCATTCTCGAGCCTGTTGCTTTGGAATAACCATTTCTATAATTAATATCTCCCGAAAAAATAATTCAAATGTCTAACCCCTCAGTTAAAACAAAAGCATGTACTAGTAAAGTAAGACGAGTACAACACAGTTAGAAAGTGCTAATTCACATTTGAATGTTTAAAAGAGTGTGTTTTTTGAAAGTTCAAAGACCGACGTTCTGGACCCAGACACAGAATCAGATGTTTGGCAAAACTGAATGATGGATGTTATATAAAATCTACCGAACTATACTATAAACAAAAAGAATTACCTTATACTGTGAAATTGGAAATGATCCCAGTAGGTATTCCTGCCTTCCACAAATTTTCAAAACATAGTCTGTGGAAGACTTTAAAGCGTCTTGAGAAGGAAGTCGTTTGGAACAGGTTTCTAATGTTTCACTGATCACAGTATCGGCATTTGCTTCAATGGGCACCTTCACAGTGACTGTCCTGTTGGAATCCACCCATACCCTCAGCATTACAAGTCCTTGGTGAAACAACTTGTAAGGAAGCCTGGAATTCGGAGAAGCTTGAGCCGAGAATGCATATACTGCGTGATCCTCGACAGTCCGCTCACGCAATTCAATCACTTCTTTGCACAAATTAATAGCATCGCGTCGAAACTCTATCACTTCTGGTGATTCTAGTTCGTCAATGAGATTCACTGGGATGCCTAAAGCTACACCTACGACAAAATTAGAATTTGTATTACTGGCAATTCCTCCAGCCGGAAGAGATCAATCAATGTGAGGCTCAGATTCACACCCACTTACTGATTTGAGAGTTGAGAATATTTTCCTGTTTCATACTTGCATTCGGTTCAACGAGTTTAAGGAATGCGACAAACAAATGCAATTCACAGAGACGCCGTGTTTCGTCGTGAAATTCTTCTTTTTTCGCGTCCGAAGTCACTGAAGTAAAAACGTAGTTGTGGTCTTTTTGAAGTAAATGAAAATATGGATACCGCGGACCTTCTCGCCAAACTTGGTCTATAAATTCACAGAATGTATTCAATTAGATTCTAAAATTCAAACTGGTGAACTGCACAACACCACAACATTGAACTTACATTTGATTTGCTGAAGGGTTTGATCTCGAGCGCATTTCAGTGGTATCACGACCCCAGTAGGTAATAATATATCCAAATCGATCGTCTGGGGCATCAGATGATGTCCCCATAATTCTCCTGATGAGCACGGCATCGTTGGACTGCGTTTCTTGCGTTAATATTCAATAAGATTTTTTAAAATTCACAGTCGTCAGCTGATTAATCGGTTCAAAAATATGCCCATGGTTTTCCATCAGCTCTCCAACAGTCGCATCTCACTCAAATGTTTTGAAGCCGGTTTCCGTTTGCTATTTCCGAAACAAAAAGAAAATGTAAAAAATTACTCAATACTAAACGTGGGTAAATTATTGCCTAACCACGTTCACAGCTAATGCTCCTTTTTCTGTGACGAATATCATCTTTCATCAACAAAAAAGTCATGTGGATTCCTAGTAGATCTGTGATTGTCCACTACAACCATCCTACCACCGCCAGCTTTTTCTTGAAAACACTCACTCAATTTCAATACAAACCAACAAACCACTAGAACTAAGTTGTAATGAGCCAACAGCAAAGATACAAGATCGATTCCATTTAATTCCATTTCAACGTATGCCTACTACTAGAGCTATAGCGATTCGTCCATTCATTTTAAAAAATTTGCAAAAATTGCGTATGATTTCTAGTGTATATCATTAGGACTTGACAGTAGGGAACCCTAAGCAGCAAGGTAGACCTCACGACATCGGAGGTTAAAGGGTGAATTATTTGAAGCATGCTCACATCGACAACTGCATTTTAGCATTAGCGACTAGCTCCTACTCTGCAAATTGATGGTAGTTTTCAAGAGAGAGAACGCACGGTAAAGATTTGTTTTTTAACAGATACAACCACACACGATGAACTAGAGCTAACTATGTAAAAAGGAGTTGCCAATACTGAAAATACTGAAGTAAAATGGGCCTTATTGATGCACGGTTTCTTCCAATACATCAACAAAAAAATACCGAACAAATTCTGTGAATATGATTGGCCCCACTGCACTATAAAGTAAAATTCTCAGAAACCAGAATGAACACATCGCTTCTTGAATGACAACATACAGACTTATATATCCAGTGCCCTTCTTTAAATTCATTCACCCCGGTGATAAAGCAATTGCGTAATTTAATTTTAATTATGAAGACAACAAATTTATATAAAATGTTGGATTGATAAAAGCCAGATGATAGGATGGCTCAAATATGTATGCCCAAACAACATTCCAACGTCTGTTCAAATCTTGTACTATTGAAAGCGGCCAATACATTTACTGATATCTTAAAAGGGAAAGAGTTCAGTAATTAGTATTCGACAATTTTTAAAACTTTACCTAATAAAAATACAAGGGAAATCTCCGCGACCTGAATTGTGAGATTTTGCAAATCCAAAACAGTTAAACCACTCGCACTCCACTTCCCAAAAGCTCAACTAAACAATGTAATTCAAACACAATACCAATCGATCGACCATCCATTCAATTGTTTGTGCATACTGCTGCAGATTAGAAAAACACAATGTTGATTCCAGCCAATGCTGGTCCACTTGTTACACATTTCAACAAAAAGCCATAAATACATTATATCACTATCAGAAATATTCACAAGATACCTGAGACAGACAACAGAGCACTCGGGTGCGGGAAACACGATATTTTCAGAAACCAACAATGAGTGAATGTAATAAACAAAAATATTCATCTCAAACGAAGAGTTTGTTAAAATGAAATATTTGTACTTGTCTAGTAATACGATCCAGCTACTGCGTCCTCTAAGAAATACACATCGACATCGTAGATATGAAGACAAATACAAAGAGGGGTAAACTGAGCACTGAGCAAACTCAGCAAACCGTTAACTGGTATAAGTATGGAGCCATGGATCCGACAGGTCAAAGGTTCAATTAAATTTTCAAATTCTTCAAAAGCCACCCAGTGACTGGAACACAGAAGCTCAAAGTCAAAAGTCACTAATGCACGCACTCACCACCATACACACAGCTCCAAAGCCTCAAACTGTCAGCTCAAATTCAATTCTTAAAAACTCACTACTGATATTCTCTTATAATTAATGAATGGTAAACCCTGACCACACCAAACCATCATGATTTGATTTGAGAACTGAATTTCTTTAATAGCCATACACATCCGTTCTGTGAGTGCTAATGTGGGTAGTGGAATAGTTGCGACTTGATAAAATGTCATTGCTCAAGGAAATCAAATCCTGAAGTAAGTGCAGCCCACTCTCCATAAAAAAAAGAAACATTCGATCACCACTTTCTTTGAACATTCATTCCTTGGAATCATGCCATAATTCCATACAAACTTCCTTCTTTTTTAAAACAAAAAAAAATACTTACCAGGTCACCAGCCAATCGAGCCCACACGCTCTATTTCCAAAAAAGCCTCCGCCCTCCTTCTATTGCTTCAGATTCCAGAGACTTTTTTCATTTTCCGCAATAACACCAACTTGCTTTCAGCTCCTATGTATGTGTGCCCCTTTGCTCTTCAATAATTCAAATTTTCTTTTATTTATTTGCACGAACGACACATGCACATTCATGTATTTGACAAGAACTTCGACGAATGGCCAGACACAAATTTGTGTTGCAAATCTTAGTGATGAGTAATTGGAACTTCCCTCGTCGAGGACTGAAAAAAGAATGGCAGAGAAGATGATGATCCTCTCATACACAAAAACGGAGTTATTTATTTGCACACACAAATAATTTGTTGTTGATTTCTCGAAACAGTGTGTGTCTGCGTGTGTCCTCCCAGCCAGCAGCTGCAGGCTGAATCAATGCAATGTAAATGAGAGTAGCGTGCATACATGCAATACTTCTACTACCCACCCATAGCCAACCGCATAGCACAGCACGGTACTGCTGCAAATACGACGGTTTCCTTTTCTGCCGCGCAATCCGTCGCAACGCATTTGATCCACAACAACGCAATGCGCAATGGTGGCGACAAAAATGGCAAATACCCATACTTATCGGTACTGATAGTGGTAGCAATTTGTCCAGCTGAGAGGGATGGTGCCCTAAGCGTCCGCAGAAGTCTAAAAAGTTGTTTTCAAACACAATTTAAGAATATTTTCCCAATCGTTGATTCAAAACACAATGTCCATAACTCTCGGTGTCGGTACCAGTACCAAGCACTCCTGATAGTGACACTGGCACCATTTTTTTCTGATGAGAGGTATTCTGATGCCCTTAGCATCCAAAAAAGTTTAAAAAGTAATTTTCAAGCACAATTTAGGAGTATTTTTTATCGTTAATTCAAAACACAAGAGTTTCATGCCACATGCAAATCCTGAAGAATTGGGTGAACGTTTGGTCTTGGTGACAAGATCCCACAAAACCCAGAAATAGTTTCCCAATGGATAATTCAAAACACAAGAGTTTCATGCTTTCATGCCACATGCAAATCCTGAAGCATTAAACGTTTGGAACAAAGCAGACAGTTGATTCCAGTCGAGCCTCCAACTTCGAAATGATTCAGTGTCTGCGTTTGTGGAAAGAATACACTTGTGTATTTGTATATAGTTGCAAAACGGTATCATTACGCAAATTACGCTACATACAAAGAGCAAAAAGAGACGACACAAATGACGAAACGTGAAAGCTTAACTAAAGTTGACCTTACGCCCGGCTTTAAGGAAATATTTGCTGGTGAGATACAAAGTCACTTATTTCGCATTTCGCACCACATTTATTCGGTGACTGGGCGTTCAACTGTTTACGAGGCTAATGCATTGAACGAATAATAAATGCCGACACCCCAAAGTTGTTTACGAGCTAAACATATAAGTGGAGAACTGAGTAGAAATGATCAATGCAACTTGGCATGGCAGGTCTCGTGGCTCAATGCTCATTGCCAATTGCCACCGCGTAAAAAATTATACAAAACAACAATAACAAGTTTGTGAATGAGAGAATATAAGGCAGGGCTTAACAGGAGAAGCTTAACTTAATATTAAGGATTCCTCCTAAATCCTTGCGACGCATTAGAAAACCTTTCCAAATTTTTCTAAGTTAGACTAGTTTAAACCGGTGGGCAGAATAATGGGTTAAAACTACTGACAAAGACTTCCTTCAACCTTCATGGTGCCTTCTATTTTGAATAACTTGGGTTCCTTTGCAATTTGCAAATATGAGGCTGAAGATAAAATTAACAACCATTTGTAAGCAAATGACAGTTCTTAATTAATTCTCGGTAAGCCTCAGTGCTGGTGGAGCAATTTCCAAATAATGTCTTTTTTTGTTATCATCGCATCGCGCATCGAAAGTCATGTGAAGATAGGAGAGCCTGACCTGCTTAAACGCAAATCGACAGCTTGCCTCGTTCATAATTAATAAACCATTTCAAGCGCGACTCAAAAGCAAGCCATAATTTGCAAATATGTAAAGCAATCAAATCATAACACAAATTGTACTATTACGTTCTTGCAATTGGAAACATCAATACGAGCTCATCGCTGCATTATTGCAGTAATAGAAGGAAGACAATTCGAGTCTCGGAAGTGCAAAATTAGTTCTAGCCCTTGCCTTGAACTAAAGCTAGTCTGTTAGTTTAGCACAATAATAATTGTGGAGGGCAACAACTATAGTGATAAGACGACGAAAAACATATTAACATCATGTTTACGAAGTGCTGACCAATTATCGACGCGCCTAGCCCCATCCTGACGGCTATGAGGACTACAATAGGTGTCAATGCCCCCAAAGCATCACCGAGCGATTGAACTTCCGAAACCTTTTCCTTAATAAATGCAGCCGCACATCTTGTTTTTCACAAAAAAAATATGCTTAATTAAAGCTGCGACGTAAATCCAAAACAGGCGAAGCATTCAAGGTAATTCATCCACCTTCGCCTTGCCGACAACAGCGACAACGTCCATCAGGTTAGCAAGAATTGCTCGTCAGACTCAGACAACTATGTGTTTACGATGATGGAACTCGTTTGAATTTAGGTAAGACGGATTATTCTTCATGCATGCAGTCATTCATTCATCGCAATCTGATAATGACAAAAGCTTGAAGGCTGATGAGAACCGAACTCAAAATTTCTAATGAACTGCCCGGAAGAGGAATAAAACTGGTTTCTTTTCTTTGTCCTGCCCATACAAGAGACGTCTAGTCCAGACAAGTAGTGCAAAACTGAAATCTTTATTTGCTTCCAATAACATTAACATTCAGTTTCACAATGAAATGTAGTTAGAAGTAATAAATACATGAAAAAACAATCCTAAAATCACAATCACATACTTTACGTGTTCGGATATTAGCCATATAATTCCTTCAAAACTAGTATATATATATGGTATAAAAAGTTTTACAGTGATATTTCAGTACGTACAAGGAAGGTTATACGGCATGTCAATTATTTAATTAGGGTGATAGACGATACACTGTGTTTACATTTGCCTGTTCAATCTTTCCTCCACATTGCTCAGTGCTTTAGTAATTTCGCTTGCTCCTCGATCAAACCGTGAAGAAAATTCTACAATCATGGCAGCAATCACATCTTTGCATTTTTCAGCCAGCTCAGACCTGAGGATCAAAATATATACGGTTGCACAAGAGTTTTAAGCCTTAACTTGCGCAAATTTCAAAACACATAATAGATAGTCAAATAAATACCTTTGAACGTATTTGCTCCGAGCGTCTAGCTCTCCTTTGACAAACCTGTCTATCATGAGCATGAGAACTTTGGCGATTTGAGCGTCCACACCTCCAGTAGCTGATTTGCGGGTAACTCTTCTCCACAGTCTGTTAAAAATGACAGTAGATGAGTTGCCTCAGTAGTGCGGGTAGTAAAAGCTTACCTTTCGTAAACCACAAGCAAATCTGGAAATGGCACGCCAATCTCAGTCATTGTAACAAACACCCAACCTGGGTCAACATTCTCCGTTGGCTTCATAGATTCCAAATGCTCGACTAGGTATTCTAAAGAACATAAATTGAATGACATACGCTCAACTAGTTGGTTTTTAATTTAAGTCAAACAGTGTTGTAACAACAAACAAACAATTGAAAAACAGATTCGCCTTACCCAAAGGAAAATAAGTTGGTGAGTTGATATACTTTCGACCCAGCGTCACCAATTTTTTTCGAATCACTTCGAGCTGGAATTCCATGGATTCTCGGCTAGTCTTTGATAACTCTAAAACAACACAACACAATATTCATATTATAATTGCCGCAATTGTTTAGTTTATTTTTATAACTGTGTCTTGCCTTCCTCAACAATATCCGCCCAAAGAGACTCAATAAGATCCTTGTCTGTATGTCCCGCAGCATGGAAAATTTCTAACTTAGCATGGTGAAGCTTAAATTGGACGGCAAAATCGGTGTACAGCTGTTGGAGATGGAGTTTTTTTTATTCAATTCAAGTTAGTCTAACTTTGACTTTTTCAAGGAATACTAGTTAGGTAATAGCAACACTTACCACTGTGATGTTGAATAGTTGCGAATTGAGTGTATTGCAGGCTTCTTGCATTGCTTTTATTTGGGCAATGCTTGCGTTATCCGCACTCGGAATTGCAGAATAATTTTCAATGTTCGAGGTAAGTGTATCCAAAATAAGTTTCTGAATTTGAGCTACTTCTAATTTATCTTCCAGTGTTTCAAGCATGTCATTTCGTCGTCCACCACTTTTTGAACAAATGACAGCCCTGGACAAATATTCCAACCTTTGCTGAAGGTTCAATCCAGTTCTGCATTGCCCAAAAGGTCAAATTATATTAATTATGCTATTCTGCTTGCAAAAAGGGCATATGGCATTAAAATTTGTAGTTACGTTGTTGAGTCTGCGAGTTTGGAAAGAATTGTAGCGGCTGCTTGGTGATTTTGATTCATTTCGTGGTGACGCCAAAGTAGATCCAGGACCCGAGTGTCACCTCCACCAGAACTGTCCGTAGGCCATTTCCCTGTTACAACAGATTCTGCGGCTCGTTGCAAAAATGCGTCCAAAAATGAATGTTTGATCTCCAGTAGCTGGTCAAACAACTTCCGCTCTAGAAGCCAATTGTAGAGGGTAATATGAAACGTCTCATCGTCGGATGCTAAAATCGCTCGAATGGTTTGCTCGGCGTAAAACTTGGCCATATCTGGTTTAAGGACTTCCTCCCCCTTTCTGGTAGACAACGGAGATTGTTTTGCCGTCGAGCGGGTAATAAAAGAGTCCAAAATCTCAAAGACAATTTTGTAAATATCCGCCCTAAAATTAAATCAGGAGTTAATTCTTGCATTTGTATCAATTAGTCTGCTCAGCAAATCACTTAGCTTAGCTAAATAATGTATCCAAATACCCATTTCAGCACGTTACTCAACATTGCTTTAAAATCTAGGTGATTGGGAATTTATATATCCTCATTCAATACCGATAATTCTTTCGTTTAAAATGTCGGCTCAGTAAAGAGGAATGCAACAGTTCCATTTCATTATATCTGATTAATCCTATTCACCTCGCTCTTACGTACCTGTTCTGATACGCATGAACTCCAACCGGATCAGAGCATCCCGGTGTTGTTTTTATTGCCGAAAGCGCCATATCGTTCGGATCTGTCGCTTTTGCAGCAGAAATGCACAGGCGCACCGAGCCGAGTGGAAAACCTAAATCAGCAAACTGGCGACAAAACGTTTTCACGTTAACCCTTCCATGTCCACAAATCTGTTCACAAAGACTTAGGGATTCCTTCAACATGTTTTCTTTCTCCACAGGATCTGCCATGCTCTTAGCTTTTGACAAAATTTCCGCTACTTTAGATCCTATTGCGTCTTCGTTCTTGAAAAGAGATGGACAAACTTCACGAAGTCTTAGGCTAATCGCATCTACAGCAGCATTGTCCCCCAAATATCTAAAAGGCAAGTTTATTTTATAATAATCGTCAAATTTAAAATATTTCCTTGCGGCACGAGGCCACGCGGCTTACTTGTTAATGAGGGCGTTAATTATAAGTGAAATAGTGCCGTGTCCACCAACAACAAGGTCTCGCATAGTTGAATTATTTAGACGATCATCAATATCCTGATTAAAAGGTTACAAGAAATTCATAAAAGCTTGCGTTGCGTACAGTTTTGTGATAAAACTTACATGAAGAACAATGTGAAATTGATGGTCACAAAGGATTTTCCACATTCCTAGTACTTCAAGCGTCAAACCGAGGAAATTTTTAAGGTTAGACAGTGAGGCTTTCTCAGCTTCAAAATTTACAAAGCGTCGTCTTTCCGGGGTATTAGCAAAAGATGGATTCAACATTCCTCTAGAACTAGAGCAAAACAGAAAATGTCAATGTATATTAGGATTACATTTTACGACAACTAAAATTCAAGAACATGTTAAACACTACAAGAAGCTTACACAGTTTGTTGATATAAAGTTGGGTTACTTGTAATGTAAGTAAACATGCTGTGAAGGAAACTGATAGCATAAGACACGTCATCGCCAGTGATATTGGGCACAATCTAAATTAATTGTAAATTTCTGCTTAGTAACTGATTTGAACTGAACGTTTTTATAGAATACGATTCCGTTTGGAATGCGTGCACAAAACTTACAATATTTGTATTTGGAGTTCCCTGTAGCACTCCAGCCTTAACTAGCTTCATATTCCAAAAAGGCAGCAGAATCCTAGCCACGACTAAATATAGAGCATCATGCCGTGGCGAGTAAGGCCAATCTTGTTGTTGAGACGGATCTTGGGTTTGATAAGGGTGCTGAGGCAGGTAGGGGCTTTGACTGTGAAGTTGTTGAAACGGAGGGTGTGAGCTGTATGTAGGAGTTAAAGCTGACTGAGCTGGAGACTCATACCCAGACAGCCCTAATCCCATCCCTGAACTCTGATCACGAAACGTAGAGGACATTACAGGATTTCCAGGACTAGCTGGACTGATGTTACTCTGACCAAATCCCTGCCTCTGTTGCGCTAATTGTTCTTGCTGCTGTTCTCTAGTGGGTGTTGAAACCAGGCTTGGATTGAAATCAACTGTCGAGTCAAATTGTGTTTGTCCTGTCAATAAACAGTTTCATCTATTATCGAGCGTCATTTTTTGAAGCACTCTGAGGAGGCACGCACTAAAATTGTTCTGTCACAACAAGAAACCAATAAATTTGCTTACCGGGTTTTCTTGGAATGTTGAATGTTACCCTCTGTTGCTGTCTTGATTCATGTTGTCTGTTTAATGCTTGAGTAGAATCACCTGCCATATTATTGTCACCCCCGTATGCAAATATTGCTTTCGTGGCCCAGTCGTGAAGCTTAAGTCACAAAATTTAAAGTGCAATTATACATAATTATTCAACTGCTAAAATATATTAGGAAATCACTACAAGACTGCCCAACAATCTAGACATATTTATACGTACATTGTTGTCCGAAAACAGATAAGGGTGGATGGCGACAAGTACAACATTCGCAAGGGCTTGTTCCCTTTGCACCAAATCAAAATGAGCTCTCATATTTTCTGGACCCTGCTTCTCAACTAGTAAGTCACGAAGCATCTCATATGGCTTAGCGGCGCGGAAAACCAAAGTCCCTTTTCCAGTTAAGACGACGATTTGTCTTTGCCACGCTAAATGTTGAGTAATGACATCTGGGAGTTCGGACAACTCTGGACGGAGATCTGATGGCGATGATGGGATTTCCTTTATATCCAATGTGACGCCTGGTAACATGTGGATGTTTGAAAGCTCAGTATAAGTAGAAGAGGGGTACATAAAAGGACTAATGAACCACATGACATCAGTTTCTTGAGTAGCAGTACAAGACAGTACCACCATCCCTATGTGTAAAATCTTATGTAAGTCAAGTCTTGTAAGCAGCAATACTAAATTGTTTTATCCTCTTATCCAGCCAATGGAAGCATTCAACTTACCATTAGTAAAGAACGCTTTGTGTATACTTGATGGTTTCTTCATCCCAGACATTGGACAATACCCAGGTGGAAGTCGGACATGAGCAAGTTGAAGACTTGTCGGTCGAGCATTTGGTCGTACTCCCAATTGAGGCCTTTCATAGCATGTGAAGTACAACCGAGTGCCGGAATCGGTGACGGCAACCAAGTTTAACTCCCCTGTAAATATTCATTCAATATTATCACTAATTTTATCCACCTTAATGTAACTAAAAAGGAGAGTGCAGTAGGCATTACCAAATGTGACTGGGGCAATACTCAGGAGAAAGCGCACAAATGTTGCCTCCAAGGTCTTTTTTGAAATACTAAGAACACTATTGACAATTGAGTCCATTGTCATCGAACCAACTCTTGAGAAGCTGTTCCCTTCAGCACCAAGGTCATAGGCCTTAAAAAATACAAAATACTCAGCTCGTTACTACCAAAAGGTTTGCAAGCATTCACATCATTCAGTTAGTTGTGGCAAGTGATAAATAGCAATATTGCAACAGAATTTCTTGCACTTCCTGCCAGAAAATTCCGAATTCTGTTGTTTCTACTAGCTCGAATATGAACTTGCCACGTACAACACTGAAATCACGTAAGTAATATCTGAGGAGACTTACGCTTATGGTTCCACTTGTATTAAGAGTAAACAGTATTTGACGACAGTCGTCGATTACAATGTCCAACACTGAATCGGTCTTCGCTGGCGTTAAAAACTTTGGCCAAAGAACTGAAAAAATGCTTCGAGTCAAATTGATTTTACTGCACCTGTTTCTGAGCCACCCACGTCCAGCCTGCGGCCAAAATATTCTAATTACAATTCCAGTTGTATTTTCAATTAATAATAAAATAAAATGTAAAATATTAAATATGAACTGCTATTAGCTAGCATGCTGTCAAACCTGATAAGTAACTTCATGTACAGAAGCATCTTGGCCACCTAAGAATATTCTGCCATTGCTTGCAGCCACGATTGAGGTAAACAGTACTCCTTCCGTACTTAGTGTAAAAATGGGATGAGAGACAATTTCCATTGCTGAAAAAGCATTCAATTACATTCAAACAAAGTCCGTACTACATGAACTAATGTGTACTCAAATTATAGCTTAAGTGTACTTGGTTTATTGGCTGAAGTTGAAAGATTGCCGGGTCCGCTTGCGTCAACAAGTATGAATCCAAGAAGAAATATTTCAGACGGAGTTGTCACACATAATAAATGTCGAATAGATGACTTGAACACATTTGGCTTAACAGGAACCAAGGCCATGGCCAGAATAGCTTCTTTAAGACCGTCGTAGAATGAGAGATCACTCCTAAAAACCATGACATACATTTAAAAATGATACCTAAAATTTTTCAGTTTGAATTTAAAACTCACCCATCCCGGTAATCCCACAAATACAAATCACTGTCAATCGTCATCCAAGCTCTACTTATCTCCGGAAAGAGACCCAAATGACACGTACCAGTATCGGCACCTAAATTATTCAAGCTGTTTAAAGCTTTGATCGCATCTCTACGCCATCAATTTTAATTACATAAAAGCTAAAAAGCAATTTCAAGTAACCCGGCTCACCTTCTACCATTTCACTAAGCTCCAGAGGAATCGGAGCATTATGCTCAAGGGTAACTAATTTCTGTGGCATCAATCCCCGTTCAATTAACTCCGGATAATCATGGTCAACAAGTCCACTGACAGGTCGAAGCCCTGACAAAGTAATGTCTAAATTTAGAAGAGGTGTATAACCTTACGCCACACCTTCACCCTAGTTAAATAGTAGTGACCTACCTGTGCTCTCCCGACCGATGAGTGAAGCAAAAAGTGACGGGTATTGCAAATCTCTTGCCAAGAGTGTTTCAACAGTTTTAGAAGCTAATTCGACTGTATCCGAGCCTGGCTCCTCAGGTTGTACAGATGCAGGACTTGGAAGATATCGAGCAGACATTCTTTGGGATTGGCTTTGACTTCTCCAGTCAACATTTCGCCCGGTTCCAAACCGCTGGCCTGATATTCCCATAGAGGAGGAGGAAATATTACCCAAGGGGTTTGGAGGAGAGTAGCCTTGATTTCCTCTTGGTGGCCCGGTGGAAACCGGGGTTGACTGCTGGATCGTCGACATTCCCATTAGTTAGTGTTTCAATACGGCAACCTTAAAATAAAATAAAACCAAATTAAAATTAATACTCATTGACAAGGCATGTAACTTCATCATCAGGCAGGTTATAATGCAAAATTACTGGATTAGGCGAGAATTTGTGATGTGTTTCAAATTTCTTGCTTCAGGCTTTGCTCGCCTCTTTCTCATTCATACCACATTTGACATTTTTAGTGCCATTACAAACACAGACTTTCCTAAAAATGCAATTTACACTACACAACACACAACGCATTAATTGCCATAAAGATATTCGCGTTCCGAGCTGTATGTATTATAAATGCTGAGGCTACCTAAAAGTCTAGCCTGTTTGATAATATGAAATACAACTCATAATCCAATCCAGGCGGGTTTGAAAATTTTTAATTACTCAACCGGATATGCATGAAATAAATTGATCATTTGAATGCGTCTTGTAAAGTGCCCTTACCTTAATTGAATCCACTGGCTTGTTCTTGAACACTTGATTTCGAAGGATTGGAATTTTGAACACTTCCTAAATGGAGCGGGAATTACTTTATTGTGTGGAGTGCAGTGCAGTATTGAGTTTGAGTGCATGTCGATTTCAAACTGTGGCGCAAGAGACGCGTTCAACTCAAGGCGCGTTTTTGAACGCCCAGAAGTGGATGCCATCGCCATCCCGTGCTATGCTGTTGTGTGTGTTGCTTATTTTAAGGTGCTCGGTTGTATTTGGGTTTTGCAAAACAAATTGCACATTCACAATGCACTAATAAATTTAAATATTGTACTAAAATGTGCTAAAACTAACTCGTACGTTAAAATGTACTATTCTCGCTGCACTGCCAGTGCGTGCACATGTGCACCAGGAAATAAAAAGCGTAAATTTATTGAAGCATTCCAAAATCATTTTAGGGCAGATTTGTGCAGTTAAGACACTAGAGCGTACATACACTACACATGCATCCGACTCGACTGGTAGCTAAACTAATAACGTTAACTTGGTTTCTGGCTGGGGCAAGTTGCTTCTTTGTTGATTTTAGCGCGAAGCTTTTAAATTCTGGAACTTTTCCTTCGTCTGCGTCTTCTGTCTCGCTCCTCTCCATCATTGACCTCTAGTCTCTTCACCGCCGCTGCACTTCAAAGGTCATCCATTGCCTCGAAATATTTTGTTAAATTCGGTTGGTGCGTTTACGGTAACCCAAAGTGTCAAGTAAAAATGTGTTTCCACTGCTTTTGTACAGTCTTGGATAACCAAAAATTTGTCACCCATTTTATTACCATTTTAGGTGATTTGTCAATCTACGGAGCGTGTGCTGTGTCGCAAAGATGTCTTTCGACGGCAAACCTCCAACTGTTGTGGATCCGGATTTGTTTTGGAAGGAAGCTTATCTTCGTAGCTTCTGCCTTGGAGTCTTAACTTCTTGGATGTTTCTTGTGGCGATTCATGTAGCAGGGGTGACAAAGATCGCGATCGTACAACAGTTTATAGACGACTCTGTAATTCCCCTTAGAAAATTTTTCTGGAATTCTGTACGTCTTTTCAAACGTTGTACAAAGCCAACTCGTAAAGGTGTGTGTAAATGTTCTTAGTTAACAATATTTTTAGTAAAACCCATAAATGAAATCCATTCCATTGTTTCCTTAGAGTTCAGCAAAATTGCTACTGCGACCGCAATTGGATTCAGTCTAATGGGATTTCTGGGCTTCTTTGTGAAGCTTGTCCACATCCCAATTAATAATATTATTGTGTGAGTAATCCATGGGCATGTGATTGGCCAACCTGTTTGCAAACCTCTAACTGAACTTGTGTTTTTAAATTCAGGTCATAGATTTCTTTCACATTAAATTTCACAGACAGTGGAAACGAGCGTCCTTCTCCTTCAGCAATCACAATGATAATGAATATGATCAAAACGATGTGATTACATACCCAAGCAATTGAATTCAATGATGATACTGGCTGGTCTTGTGTATTACGAGAAAGTATTGAATAAAAATATCTGTGATAGTATAGTAATGTAAATATTTACAGTTAGTCAATTTCTCATATGTCGTGTGTTTAGACCAGAGCTTTCTTATTTAATTAATTTACCGAAAGTTGGTCCAACATGCAGAAATATGTACAATATTCTAAGAGTTAAATAATTTAAAAGTGAACAACTATTAGTGAGTGTAAAAGGCAA
>JAAXYW010000644.1:0-32248 GCA_036851895.1 Orthonychiurus folsomi | reverse complement strand
GGTGGGCGAGGTGGATGGTACGGTATCGGCTAATTCCTACGGAAAATTTGAAATGTGAATTTGCAATATCAACAACTTTTATTTTAACATGAGTTGGTTTACTTGGTTGTAATTAACTGCATGTCGGAATTAGTTGTAATTTGAGTTATCATTTTGGTTTAGCCCCCTAATTACCATAAACATTATTAGCGCAAGTTCAGCCGTGAGACTTTTGGAAATTGGAAACTGTAAATTTTAAACCTCCTTAAATTTGTAAATTTTATTTAAGCACTTTGATTGGATTAAAATTGCATTTGTCTGGACTTCTCTTTTGTTTTGACTGCTAGCTAGCCGACTATAAGCTAACTTCATGCATGAAAGTCAGAAAGCATTCCGGGACTGAATACCCACAATGCATACAAATCCGTATGAAAACTTTTAACATATATGTAAACTTGAAACTCAATTTAAGGGCTTGAGTATCCTCTAAAAAAATGAATGAACTAGAGTATTGTTAGGTTAGTTGAGATTAGCATCAAGGGATCTGATAAAATATTACAAGTTGCAACTAAAGATACGGATACGCAAAATTTACCCATTAGCCGATTAGCACACACAAAGAACCAGGATTTGAAACATAGTTTGTTTAAAGCTTAAACATATTGTTTAGTCTCTCTCTGCAGGAAACTTGCTTTGTACTTCATGTGTGTTGTTAACAGGAACGTTGCTGATGACCTTAATAAAATTTTCCACAATCCACAGTCCGGCCAAAATATTACAAAACCTTTGCGTGTAGAACCTGACGGATTAGTGGCTTCAGCTTGTGATGAAGATTATAATACATGCGGTGGTAATTAAAAGGAGCAGAGAAACAAAAAGATTCCTTGCCAGAGTTTTGAAGCTTGGTGATCTTCTAAAGCTATAGCTAAGTTTGCGAGATGTAACTTAACGAGAGTGACAACCCTACTGTGTGAATTTATGCTAATTCTTTACAATGATGCAATAAACACAATGTGCAGCGTTTTGCAACCAATTGAAGCAATTACAAATTAGCAGCAACAACTTCACATACCTAGTCTTCTGATAATTTCAACTAGCTTTAGTAATCGATGTCCGTATGATAGCATTGCCTTCATGCCATGCCAATAATTAAGCCCACATCTTCCTCTCAGACTTGATCTGAAGCAATTCTAAATCATGTGGGTGTTAACCAAGTCATTACCAACCACGTCGTATTAAAATTGTTTTTGCAAGCTGCGAATTGGCCTTCTCACACCGCAGCGCAGCATGAATATCAATATTCCTGAATTTTATACCGCACCGCTGCGGTTCTAGCTGATTTTAATTTGGTCTCGTTTTGAAGTCATCTTGTTAATTCCGCCCATTATGGTCGTTTGCCAGATGCGAGATGTCCGATGCCATTGTCAGGCAAACTTGCAATGTGCAATTATGCTCGGCCACTGCACTGGCCACTTAAGATGCGATGCAAAATCTGGGCGCGCCTAGATAGGTTTAAGCGGCTGCATTTGTTTTATTTCACACACTTTTTGATATGCGAGACGCAAAACAGAAAACAGGGTCCTAAATTCAATTTGCATTCCTAAAACAGGATTTAAGGATAAAGACGCTTCCCCCCTTTGTTCCCAAGAAACACACCCCCAGTCTGTCTGCACTACTTATTTATGCAATCGTTTTTCTAACAGAATTGTTCACCTCAGATCACCATGCAAATCGTGTGTAAATCCAATAAGTTAAAGCAATTTACACCATTAAAAATTTAGTCAAACTCTTAATAATTATTAACGTTTTATTTCAATTATCCAAAATTCGAATCAAGCCAAATGCGAACCCTGGAAACCCATCGTTGTAACGCTATTTATTGCAAACCCAAATACCGGAACCAATTTTTCTGGTCAAGGCACATTTTACGTTTGCATTTGGTTTGATTTTGATTTGATAATAATCCTGAGCATACCCGCTGTCAGTCAAATCATATCACAACTCGGGAAACAAGGAAATGAAAAATGGTTGAAAGATGAAGAGCAAAGTAGCGGGATCAGTAACCTCCGCCTGTCCAAAGTGGTGGACGGTTAATTCTTTAATCCAAGGAGTAAGTTTTTATGAGCAGGGAGAACCCTTTAGTCCGCTCACTCTCCTCCTCTTAATTCCTCGGATTCGACTAAAAATTGATCCCCAACAAACCCCGCCTCCAAAACGGTGGAAAGTAGGCTTATATAAAAAGAACTGGTTGGACGGAATCAAGGCTCAGTTTACATACACAAAGACTGTGTCAGTTGAGTCTTTCCTCCTGGTTCCTAATTAAATTCATCATGAACTACTACTATTTGGTAAGTCTTTTTTAAAATCCATATTAAATTTGTGCAAATATTTTACAATTTGAGGTTTCAATTCAAATTATCCCGCTATGAGCTAAAACCTGCGTTTTCCTTTGTCTGCGCAGGTAGTAGGCTTAGTATTAGGGGTCCTTGCCCTAGTCTCGGCAGAGGATGCCGCCACACCCACAAATTCCAGGACTCCACGCCTGTGGCTTGGCGGCGGCGGTTGGGGCTGGAAACAGCGACCAACGGTAATCATTTCTTACCCACAAAAAGGCTGGGGCTGGGAAGGCGCCGGCTACGGTCACACCTATGGCGGCCATGGAGGTGGTCACGGAGGTGGTCATTTTGGAGGTCATGGAGGAGGTCATGGGCATGGAGGTGGCCATGGATTCGGAGGACATGGCGGACACGGAGGAGGCCATGGATTCGGTGGGGGTCATGGAGGCGGCTACGGAGGAGGCGGAGGTCAGGGTCAAGGCCAGGGTGGCGGTATTTTTAAAACAATAGAGTAGAACAATGGGAGGGGATTTTTGAAAAAAACCGATTGGTTTTTCCTGGCATTATTTTCAAAGTTTGAATGGAACTTTTGCAGGCTGGGGATGGGGCGGCGGTGGCGGCGGTGGTTATGGAGGCGGCGGTTTCGGCGGTGGCGGTCATGGGGGCGGCAAGGGCTGGCGATCGGACATTGAGACATCCGCAGAAGCACCGGAATCCGTTGACCGGAGCCTGGTTGTTGATGAGCCTTACTATGCTCCTAATTACTACTACTAAACCAAAACTGTATATCTCAGTCACAAATTAATTTATTAAATAGCGTGATTCCCGAGTCCATCAACACGAGCAATGCAAATGAGGGATAGTGATTGGATCCTGATAATTGGCCGATTGTGCAATACTACATTAATTGTTTTTACATTTGATTTTGTTTTGGACTTGGTCAATGTCTTGATTTAATTGTTATTGCCTAATAAAAGAACAATTTTGTACATGAGTGTTATACCGCCCGGTAGTAGACTTGTTTTCTGAGAGATGAGATTTACACTATGCAAAGTACAGATTTGTTTCAAACTTAAATTACATTTCTAGGACGCACGAATAATAGGTTGAACTCAAACATTGATAAATGCCGACGGAATCGGATTTCTAGTTTTTCCGAAAAGTTCAAAAGTCTTTATACATATATAGTCTTTTTTTTAGTATTTTTTATTCTTTTCTTTTTGACATTATCGATTCGCATGGCACTAGTTAAGACTGTACTAACTAATAGGTTGTCATTATTTACAAATTCTATAGCCTCAATAGCCTGTAATTCAAAATTATCAATCATAACATGTCCGTATGCTTTGGCATTTAAAAAAGCCGTTTGTGAGTTTTACTTTAATCAAAAAACTTATTGCAAACTAAAAATCGAATGTTGACGACCACTGATTGATGATTGCATTTACGACGTGTGCGGACTTATCACACTTCTGAGAGGATGATACTTTTAGTTACTGTTATAGTTTCTTACTTTCTATTTGCAAAATGAAGCCTATTCACATTGCAAAAATAACACACCGGCGTCGAGGAGATCTGAGTTTGCAGTGCGGTGCAGTTTGGTGCAAGTCACGCGCCTGGCCCCTGGCCGTCCTTTGCCACCTTTCACGTACTGGAATGTTGTAAATGTTGCTGCAACTCAAATTCCGTTTGAAACAGTTTCTCGAACTTTGAGGGGAATTCCACGACCCAAGTTTATCTTCTCAAGAAATGTACAATGTACGTCAATTATCTTATCGCTTAGTCCCAAGTGCACCGGTCCACCGCATTTGCTCCATGCAACTTTGCTTCAGGTTTGGATTTGAGGACTCAGACACTTTTCAGATTCACGGAAGACGAGAGTGAGTGGAGTTGATGATCAAGTTGAAGAATCTGCTCGGTTCAGAGATCAAAGAATGGCAGCAGCATGTTTTTATGCTCCGCAGTGCTGGGATCATGACTTCAAGTTCACGTCCACTTCACTAATTCCATTAACAACCTCTTCCGGGGTCTGGAGTACATAGTTGGAGATCATCGCTAATCATAACAAGGGAACATAAGCTAACAACGCCGAACGGTTTTCCATTCATCGGCTTTTCCCTCTTGTAAAAACTTTGAACTTCATGTCTACCTGGAATTCAGCATTAAACAGATAAAATTTCGATACGGTAATTTACGCATTAACGTATGCGATTATACATTGTTTAACTAGCGAATTGCGCTGGCGAGAAGAATGTGTTTCTTGGAGGATTGCAGCACCCACAACGCACTACTGTGCAAATTATTTATTGCAAATTATTTTATAGCTAGATTTACTTGCATTATAGTGGCGCTGTATGTTATACATTACCTTCAATTTAGTTCTAGTTAATTTATTGCTTGAATGTCTTGCATGATCAAGAAATGTGATTAATGATCAAGACTAGTTTTGCAGCGTTATCAAATCATTCTGAATTCTTAAATGTAATTTTTTAATCTCTTGCTCTTTAGAGATAAGAAAAAAGTCCCACCCATAGCTTTATTATTATGACTGAGTAAATACACAGCATTTGTAGTAATACTGCATTTGATGAAATTCACGTCATGTTTGTTTTAAACTACATATGATTTGTCGTCAATACACTCGTCCAAAAGCATTAAGGTTGACTGGACGGACTGAAAATTGAAATTTAGTCGAATGTGTGTTTGCAGGCCGTGGGAGTTTTCCTAGTTTGTTGCAAAAATTCAATGTCATCTCTAATATATGATTTCTTACAAAGTTGGTTGACTGATATGCTAATTAACTTTTGAATCCAAGGTGTATAATGAAAGGAGAAGATGTACGCTACAAGCAATTCGTGAATTTAATCTATTGAGCCAAGGACTTCGCTGACCTTGTTGAGGTTATGAAGGTCACCGCGGAGTAGAGCAGACAACCTACACTTTACGGAATTAACCTAGAAATTAGTCTCCAAGACCAGGTCAAAGTGTTCATCAAATTCAGGACGGAGGCGAGAGGAATTGAATTCCTTAGAAAGTTGAATGCAAATATGGCAAAGGATTTGCGAGCTGAGTTCAAAGTCGAGATATCGGTTGGATTTATTTCATAAAATAAAGGAGGGTCGTAAATCACCTTATCCGCAAGCCATGCCAAGTCGGCGAACAAAGCAGTTGCTCCTTTGGACAGTTTGGGTTCAATTCGAGCGACAACTTGCCCTGCCAAATGGGGGTCATTTGGCAAAGGATGACAATGCATTCTAGTCCTTCAGGGTGAAAACGAGAATCTCAAGGAAATAATTAACTGTGAATAAACATTCTGAGAGAATTATTATTCACAAGTCAAGATTTCAAAGAAAACCGGGGATTCGTTTGATTCAACAGTCTGGTTACCTTGCATTGCGTTTTGCCATGCGAAATTTCTTGTGTAAAAAAGCTGTTTCTCAGCGCTGCTGCTACCTATCAAAATAAGGCTTCTGCTTAAAACATTTTAGATTAATTGATTAATAGTCTATTAATTAAAAATCCAACCCAAGTTAAAGGCCTTTTCTAATTTCCAAGTAAGGAATCTGCTAGTCTGCTTATAAAAATGCGTGCATGCATGTTGCAAATGGCACGAATGCAATGCGCATGCGCTTTGAAAATGACTTCCTCGTTCACAGCATCGCGTCAACGCAATGCAACGGTATCGTATCCTTGACACGACTCAGCAAGTCTCTGATTCCAGACAATTAGGAAATGAAAATGAATCCATTGCATTCGTATTTATACCGCCCAAATTTGTTTTCCATAGTAAACGCCTTGCATCAGCAATCCAATTAACACCCGAATCTGAAAACGACCCATAACATTCCTATGATCAGAGTTCATCCCGGTGCAATGCGGTTTCGGATGAATGAACCTTAGGATTACAAAAGATGTTTTCTGAATGAACGAACACCCGAATTTCTGGCTCTTCCAAGGTAATGGTGGCATTGATCGGAGCTCGTTTTTATGCAAATTTGTTGGTGCCGGCGGAGCAGTAGTAGTCGTTCTTAACCGAAAATCCGTCGTACGTCCAAAGCAAAGGATCCGCTTTGTCTGAAATCAGTTTGGAATCCCTTTAGCCTTGGCTGGGAAATAAATGAAGATATAAAAAAAACGAATGCTGTTGGTGATGTCTTGTTGGCCGATCGGTCGGTCGGCCGTCCCCGTGGCCGGATCAGCAGCCGCAGCGAATAAAAGGTAGAAGAACAAACAGGTTTGGTAGAAGAAGGCTGACCAGGCCGGGGTGATTGCACGAGACTCGAGTTGATTTGGATGCGTCTTCATGTAATTAATGCCCACCGCTCCTCAACCGGGTTAAAGAACTTGACCTGGCGTATATAAAGAAGAACTTGGACTAATTCGACAAGACTCCTCTCTTGTCAGTTGAGAGGATTTGGTGTCCGGGCGCAGTCCAACAGTTTTTGCTCAACTCACACCCCGATCGGGGTTCACATTTCACCATGATCAAGTATTTGGTAAGTTACAAAGTCAAATCCAAAACATATAGAAGCAGAGAAATCAGTGCAAAAGTCAGAAATTTCAAGGAAGGGGAGAATGTGAGTGAAAATGGAGGGAGATCTGAAGATTTGAAAGTGAATTCGGACATTTTGGAAGGAATAGTGACTCAATTGTGATTTTCTTGGATTTTTCCGTGCTCCCGTGCCCTTTGTGAATTGCAAACCACAAGGATTCATCAGGACTGGTCACATTTTTACCGGGTTACATTCTCCACTGGTGATATTAAATACTTTATTCAATTTTTAATACACCTGCACGGTGAAATCCAGTGTTTATTTCCTTCATTTTAAAGTTTACGTACAAAATTTTATAAAATTCCCCCAAAATCGGGTTTGAAGTTTGACCCCCAAGTCCTATGTATGTCTTTGTGGGAGTCCATTGGCCCCACGAAAGGAGTGCCCAGTCCACCACCGCCACCGTGGTAATGGACTTGAACTTGTGAAACCGGTTCAGCGAGTCGTCAGTTCCGTCCATTCTTCAACTCACATTCTCATCTTCAACTTGAACTTGAAAAAAAACAAGATTGACGACTTTGAGCCCTGTAGCCAGTGTTTTATGACAAAACACTTTTTTTGCACATCGTTTCCAACTCCTATGAAAGCAATGACACATTGGCGGCAGCCTGTCTGGCCTGGGGTCATGAGCGCATGCAATCCTTGGCTCGGACCGCGGCGGCGACGAAGTCACGTGGCTCACATTAATCATTCTTGTTTTTGTTTTTGATTCTAGCTTCCGTTCGCGGGGCTTTTATTACTTCTATTTATTGTGACATTCGTCACGGCCCAAGATGATGGGGAGAAGAGTGACCTGGAGCCATCAGAATTCCTCTTCCGACCTGTCTACATTAGGTGAGTTGTTTTGAACTGCTTTGTTTAGATTCAAAATTACAACAAAAGCACATTACACCAAATCAAAGTTAACTAAATACTAATACTTAACTTTTTTTACAATTAATTTACAGGTACGGTTACCACCCACACAATAGCTACGGGTG
This sequence comes from Orthonychiurus folsomi, assembly GCA_036851895.1. Classification (NCBI taxonomy): domain Eukaryota; kingdom Metazoa; phylum Arthropoda; class Collembola; order Poduromorpha; family Onychiuridae; genus Orthonychiurus; species Orthonychiurus folsomi. The sequence continues at coordinate 24,400 of JAAXYW010000644.1, read as the reverse complement.
GAAGGGAGGCGTGAGCCACGGTGGTGGCTGGCAGCCATACGGCTACGGGTGGGGCTCATACCACTCTGGCGGCGGCTACAACAAGAAAGCCCAGAAAAAGAAGGCCAAGGCCAAGAAGAAGGCACTTAAGAAGAAGAAGAAGGCGTACAAGAAGAAGAACAAGAAGGGAGGCGGAGGATGGGGCGGTGGCTGGGGAGGTCAAGGCGGTAACTACTGAAATAATAGAGTAGTCCATTGTACCAGTGGCCGGTATGGGAGATTTCGGAAAGGCGTTGATGATTAATACTGTGAATTTTGGTTGATTTTTAGGCGGCTATGGCGGATATGGCGGGTATGGCGGATACGGAGGCTATGGAGGCTATGGTGGTTATGAAGAGTAACCGATCTGGCCAATTTAGCCCTTCAATCCCCGCACCAAGTCCACCACAACTCCCAACAACATTCGGATTTCGGAGACAAAAAGCCTGACCTCAATTGATTCACCCGTTTACAAATAGCACATACGTACTACAACACACCCTCCCTTTTATTTATTTTATGTATGATGAATATGTTTGAAATTTAAAATATAAAACAGACAAGATGGTGCTCTCAATTTTTGGACTTTGATTCATTTCTCCGATCTTCGATCCCTCAAATTTGTAGCTCAGGGAAGAATTAGGATTTTGAATTACTAAATTAATGTAAAGTATACTTTATGCAGAAATTCTCAAGATTAACTTCGAAAAGAATAGTTCTCATCTTAACAAAAGCTCTGAAAAGTCGCAATTAAAGCAGTTGACGGAATTTAGACTTCTTGAATTGGCAATCACGATAAACACATGTGGTTATTTCCACATAATGTTTGCATGAGTCGTTTTCGCGGGGAATTGAATTAGCAAAAGTTTGTTATTTTCCAGACACTGGCAACTTGAATTGGAATTCCAATTTGCGCAGTGTGATTCAAGCGAATGAACAGAACCGAATCCTCCTGGATATTAATCTTAATGGGTCGACTTTCCAGACAGCAACAAAGTTCGTCGACTTGAGGGTCCAAACCGGCTTTGAGACTCACAGGTCAAATCTGAGGACAAGGTTGAATCATGCAAATTGGGATTTTTGTTCTTGTAAATTACAGGGCATCTCAGCTTAAAATCAATACAAACAGCGGCAGCAGCTCAGCTGCATGTAACCTGAAATGAAGAGGGGAGGCAAAGCCAGACAAACCCGTCTTCAAATATTTACAGGGTTGAACATAACAGCGGGGAATGAGTAATTGCAGGTCGCGACAACTTGAAAATCTTGAACCGAGTTGTTCAACTTTTGAGAGATTTGAGCGCAGAAAATTAGAATGGCGCATATGTATGTGCATATGGGGATGGAGAGACGGGCATTCTGATTGGTGAATTCAAACCTGAAAAAATTGCATTGACGTTTTTATGCAAAATTATTTACTCAAGGCTAACGTCTAAATTTTGTGAATCAAATTTTAGCTAAAACGTCAAATCTGACCAAACGTGACTATTAGTTATACAAGTACTGTGTGATCAATTCTGCTATTGTTTAGCCAATTTTAAATTAGTCAACTACAACTGCAAAGGAATACCTGGTCAAATTCACTACATGGTTTTAAAAATACATTCGGTATTTTCAATAAGGAACGGGAGTAGAGTTGAAAATTAAAGGGTTTTTTAATGTATTTTAAATGGGAAATGGTAAATGTAGCATGCTAAGAATAAAAGGTGTAGCCAGTCCAGACAGTCCAGAGTTCAAGATTTTTCCGCATTTGTGACGGAATAGGAATAACAACTACGACATTCTCACGTTTTAAGAGCCAGAAGGGTTATTGTAGTTGTCACTCAAATTTCCGGCAGGCAATAATGCATACAACGCTTCCATTCCCATTTGTACAATTCGTCGCGAATGGCAATTCCTCACTTTTTTACCTTTCTAAAACACACCTTTCCTAAAATAACATTTTTTTTACTTTAAAAAGGAGACATGTTGCAGTCCTACATTGAGTTAAGTTTTGAACGGGTAGGGCTTCAATTCCATTCAGCTTTTACGTATTTTCAGTTCATCTATTTTACATAGGAAAGCGCACTTAAATCCACACTTAAAGTTAATATTAACATTTTTTATTCTGCAAAATGAAGATTTCTTTTTGTGTAAGTACTTCTTAAATTAAAATGTTATTTAAAAAAGATTCACAAATCTGAATTTAATTTTTAAAGAAATTTAAAAAAGAAACTAATCTTTATTGTACATAATATTTTTAGATAAGACTCCTAGCCATTGTCGTGATTATTGCATTGATCTGCAATGCAGTTGATGGGAAAAGGAGAAGAAAGCAAAAAATCAAGAAAACCGCCGTCGCTCCCGCCCCCCTTCGTTCCAGGCGTGAAGTCTCAGCCGGAAGTGGAAGCAAGAAAGTGAATTCTGTTCAAACTGGATCAAATTCTGATTTAAAAACAAATACATTTGCTGAGGAAATCCCAGTTCCAGTTCTTGCCCAAACAGAAAAGGAAAAGGATGAAGACTCATTGGATTTGGACTATGAAATCCCGGAATACACGGGTGAGCTCGACGGTGCGGATTATTACGATGGACCAAGACTCTGACCTGTCAGCCGCTGATACATTTTGGTGGTATGGTGGACGTGGGTATCCCCGCCGTGGTTATGGGCAATACATTCGTCGACGGGGTTGGTGGCCTGCCGGCTCAGCTCATAACAAGTGGTGGTAATCTAGTTAAAAAAAAGATTTGCTTTTCTTGATTGTATTTGGTGCTCTGCTCACTTAAAGACATTACATATTGATAAATTGGTAAAATTTTGTACAAAGTTAAATTTAAGTGTCAAAATTAATAAATTAAATCATACACAATTGTAAATATGCACGTTACGTACGGCTTGAAATCATTTTATGAACCGATTTTGGAAGATTTTTATACGGTTAAAATGATGTTAGCTTTCCTAGTGAACCATTAATTTGAATTATCACTTGCATATGAGTTTAGTCTGGGGTAAAATGAGATTGACGAAAAATTATGACTTTAATTACAAGCAGACATACGTAAGTGGACTTGAATATCCCTGACTGTCTGGTTTTTAGTAATCTATTGCGAATCCTGGTTCAAAGAGTTCGTGGGTCAAACTAAACATTAGTTTCTTATTCAAAAATATATAAGGTTTTATAGCTTAAACGTAACCCGGAAGTTACTCTAAAAATTACGAAATTCCAACACGTTTTGCCATATGTATTTAAAATAAATCTGGAGTAGAAAACCAAGCGAGCAAATCTGCTAATCTTGAATTTAAATTTGCAAAAAAATCACATATTTCTTTTCGGTTGCCGTTTGAGTTGCGTGCATTGCATAACCTAGCCTTGCTAAATATGAAATATTTCATATTCATTTCTGCGTTTCCTATTCGTTTGGTCCCATTTCAGATGCATTTGTACAATTAAGCCTACAGCGCAGCAAGCGCAGGCACAGATGCGGCTGTTTAAATTTTCCCAGGCCATTGAATCCCGTGCACATTGGTATTTAGTATTTCTCTCATGTCCACATGTACCCACCACCGTAGCATGGGACAAGTTAATCCTCCTCGTTAATTGCTTCAAGCTTTAGCACTGCATCTGCCTCCAAGGGAACTAACTGGTGGATGGATTTAATGAGTGCAAAAAATGTGATTGTTTTCGCTCAAATCCAGTTTGGTGGGTTGAAGGGCTGCAAAGTTTAGTTTACCTTGTAGGCGTCCGTCGACCTGAGGAGGTCAATGCTACAATACAATAACGCACGACGAAAAGCAACCCATCCAAACCAGATTCCAGTCAATTCCTCCAAACACCAAAACTTGTCCCCATGAATCAATTCCAATTGCCGTATTATGTATGACGACGTCAACTGTGTAATCGGGGTCATCGTTTAGCCACGACCAGAGGTCAAGCGCATGCCATTGAGAAAAGAAACAATCTCAATTCAAAATTCAAAATTCAAATGTCCGGCTCTTAAAATGACAAATCACACTCAGAAATAAATGCAGCAACATAATTTTTGTTGAAAATTTGCAAATTTGCAACCAAAACCCTATAAAATCCATTATTTTCAAAATAATAAAATTGTGTGAATTGAAACACCGCATTACTAGAGATTTTGGCAAAATAAAATTCAAATTTGAATTATTCTGGGCTAGTTTCAAATCGAATTAATTCCTTACATTGCATTTACAAGCTATAAACTACGACTACCTGGCAATGGGAAATGGCAAATAATGGTGTGGTCCTGCCATGCCATTAGCGTTAGCTCAGGTATGCCGCCTGGGTTTCCACCGTTGTGAAGAAAATCCCGAGCAAAACTCGTTCATCTTGAAGATACCGGATCCTATGTCTTCTTTACCCTCCCTCCCCCCGGGTGGGTTTAGTATATAAAGCTAGGATGAAAATGAAAGCACTTTCGTTTTCACTCAATTCATCACAAACACAACACAAGCAGGAGTTTTACACTCAGATTGAGCATGCGGGTTTATTTGGTGAGTTTTTACACCGTCAATTTGAATATTCGCGGTGAATTCGCAAATTCTCATACACGCACAGTCAATAATTATTTCGCAATATCTACAATATTTTTCTTTACATTTTTTTACAGGCATTACTGCTCTTAGCAGCAGTTTGCCAAGCGCAGTACATTGGAGGGTACGGGGATGTCGTGGATCAAGGGGTGAGCCCTTACGCGTCCAGCTACCCAGTCGCTTCGTACGATGGCACTGTCCTCGCCCGTGATCCCCGCGGCGGGAAAGGCGGTTTCTGGTACATTTGGGGACCAGGCTATGGCGGCCATGGATCACCTGGAGGTCACCATGGAGGAGGTCATGGACACGGCCATGGACATGGACACGGTCACGGAAGGGGTCATGGCGGCTACGGCGGCGGCCATTCTCGTCACGGTTACGGACGTGGAAAGAAGGGCGGCGGCTGGGGAGGCTGGGGAGGCGGCGGCGGCGGAGGAGGAGGCTATGGCGGAGGCGGAGGTCAGGGTGGCGGTATTTTTGAAATAATAGAGTAGAACTAAGGGAGGAGATTTTCGAAAAAAACCGATTGGTTTTTCCTGGCATTAGTTTGAAAGTTTGAATGGATTTTGTTGCAGGCTGGGGATGGGAACCACAGGGCTGGGGCTGGGAACCACCAATCCAAGAGCACCACACCTACCACCCACCAGTATTCCATGATTATGGACCACCCACGCTTCACACATGTAAGATTTTTGAAAATATAATCAAAATTGGATAAAATTTTAAAAATTTATAAAATTGTTTGTATTGCTCTATTTTCAGCACCACCCAAGTACATTACCAGCTATTATCCAGTCCATCAACAACAGGGATGGGGCTGGGGTGGCGGTGGATACGGAGGTGGGGGCAAGTTTGAATTAAAATTAAAATTCATATATACAAATTTAAATTTGGCGCCATTTTTAACTAAAATTTTAAATTCCGTAGGCGGTGGTGGAGGTGGCGGCTGGGGTTGGGGTTGGTAAACTCAACAACTTAGGATTTATTCAATTTCATCGGCCATTTTGATTGGAGCCCACTTTTGAATTTACATACAAAATTTATGGATCTCAGAGTTTTTCTTTAACGTACCATTTTGAATGAATTACATACAAATTTTTGAAGAGCCACCAAGCCAACTTGAATCCAGCGCTGATGGAAGAAGGGAGTGACAAAGGGGTAAAATTTCCTTGAGGAATTTTAATAAAAAATCAAAGAGACTGGAATGTGATGATTTACATACGTACGATGTGCATGTAATTTGTACTGTACTGTACTGGGTATCACATCTACCCACCGATGCGATGAATGACTTATCACTCCTGTTGTGAGTCGTGTCGTGTTTGTTGTTATTTATTGTTGAACCCAAAACAGATTGCCAAATAAAAAAAACACTTTTCCGGCTAGCAATTAGTCGAAAATTAATCATTCTGCTTCAATTTCTTTACGGTGCGAATTGCGAATGTTCATAAAACCTGCGTTTCACACAAAAAGTAACATATTAAGTACTAAATGAGCCCGCGTTCATGTGTTCTCTGGATTTTTCCGTTAATTCTTTTATAAATCTACAATTAATTAGCACGGAAGTTAGAATTTCAGCGATTTAGATTCAGATCAGAATAAACTACGACTACAAATTTGGCGTCATACATTAAATTGTACCGTGTTACAACAGACACTTGTTAAATTTGCATGTTTTCAGAACCTTTGATTAAGTAACAAGAAAATACAAAGCGTTCATTTGCAATTGGCACTAATTTCGATACTAATCGACCCATCCGGATGACATTTGTCAAAATTGGTAAAATATTGTGTCTTGGCCGTCTCTGTTCATATTTCGTATTTCGTCAATACATTTTGTCTATTTGCGTGCAAATTGCGGATGCGCACAAAATATGTAATCAATCCTGTAAGCAAATAAATAAAAATCATTCAAATCCTTCTTTCAGCCCAAAGTTCTTTTAGATTCAGATCAGAATAAACTACGACTACAAATTTGGCGTCATACATTAAATTGTACCGTGTTACAACACACACTTGTTAAATTTGCATATTTTCAGAGCCTTTGATTAAGTAACAAGAAAACACAAAGCGTTCATTTGCAATTGGCACTAATTTCGATACTAATCGACCCATCCGGATGACATTTGTCAAAATTGGTGAAATATTGTGTCTTGGCCGTCTCTGTTCATATCTGTGTTGCCATGTTAGCCAATCAACTAAGTGTCTTAATTGTTACACATGAATGCCTTGGTAGAACACTTTAATGAATAAATCAAATCAAATCAAATCAAATTTTTGTATTTCGTCAATACATTTTGTCTATTTGCGTGCAAATTGCGGATGCGCACAAAATATGTAATCAATCCTGTAAGCAAATAAATAAAAATCATTCAAATCCTTCTTTCAGCCCAAAGTTCATTGCATCTCCAATTCTCATAATTTATTTCAAAACTTGACTGACTGTCAGATATGAATCCGTCCTTTAATTTGTAACACCTGTCCCGCGCCTATGCCTGATGCGTTCAATGTCCTCACGCCTTCCAGAAATCAGACAAAGGAATCCGCCTAGCGACGCGACCCAGACGCACTAATCTAATGATTGCAAATCGTTTAGAAATGCAAATCTGGGAGCCAGCCCCCGAATTTGCAGAAATTTATGCATGACTGATTTGTTAAATTCCATTCGCACAGGCACACTCGGGATTGATGGGCGGAGTTTTCTCGTTTTGCGTAATTGCCCTTAGCAGACGCGACCGAGTGATTAAAGATGAAGTCCACCTGAAGGCATGCGCATTGCACAGCATTGCATGGCAGGGACATTGACACTTGTCAAGATCACAAGGCCTGGCTTGGCTTGACCAGTGCAATGACCATTAACGATTCCGAATGTTTTTGTATTTTTTTTGGTGTAGGTGAGTAAAATCCTTTCATGGAATGGACTGGAATGAAAAAGGCTCAGGAAAACGAGTTTCTCCCGCGGTAATATATAAGGCCGGGGAACGAAAAGGAAAGTTGTTCCGTCCACTTTTGATCCGCAAAGGAAACACATCCTCTTCAAGTGCATTTTTAAATACTGTTTTTTTTTCAGGGAGGACCTCTGGCCATGAAGTCCTACTTGGTAAGCCACACAGAATTTTTTTGCTCCCAATTTTTAATTTNTTAAATACTGTTTTTTTTTCAGGGAGGACCTCTGGCCATGAAGTCCTACTTGGTAAGCCACACAGAATTTTTTTGCTCCCAATTTTTAATTTCCCTCTAGATTTTAAAACGAATTTTTATGGTTTATCCACTCAATGGTTACAAAAGCAATATTTGTCTTCCATTGTAAAGTAACTTTTCATTTTCAATGGCATGTTTGTTTGCCCTATGGTTCATTTCAAGTATAAGTCTTTTCAAAATTCTCAAAATCTAGTCAACTCCAAATGTGAATTACATGGTTTACTCGTTTACTCTATGATTCCTATTGTTTTGTATTGTAGGCAGTGCTCCTTTTCGGAGCCCTGTACGTGGCCGTCCAAGGGCAGTATTACGGGGGCTACGGACCCGGCTATTACAGCTACTCCGACTACGAGGACGACAGTTGGAATTACCCCGTCTATGAACCCGAATATTCCTACTACCCATCCAGACAAGGGCGTGGTGGTGGTAAAGGTGGTTTCTGGTACATCTGGGGTCCAGGCTACGGAGGTCATGGCTCACCCGGAGGTCATGGTGGTGGGCATGGTCATGGACACGGCGGTGGACATGGACACGGCGGTGGACATGGTGGCGGAGGATGGGGCGGCGGCGGATACGGAGGCGGATACGGAGGTGGTGGCAAGTTTAAATTAATTTTTTTAAATGTAATTCTCACATTGCCCCAGCCATAGTATTTAATTTCAATTTTGAATTTGAATTTAGGCGGCGGAGGTGGCGGTGGCGGATGGGGCTGGGCACCTAGAGTGAAGCACATCCATCATCCACCCCCCAAGATCCCACATAACCCACCCCCAATCATCCACGCCCCTGGCCCAGTCATTAAGCAACATCGACCCGTTCACGTAGGATGGGGATGGGGCGGCGGCGGCGGCGGCGGAGGCGGCTACGGAGGAGGTCAGGGTGGCGGTATTTTTAAAATAATAGAGTAGACAATGGGAGGGGATTCTTGTAAAAAAACCGCTTGGTTTTTCTTGGCATTGTTTTGAAAGTTTGAATGTTGTTTGTTTCATTACGGAGGAGGTCAGGGTGGCGGTATTTTTAAAATAATAGAGTAGACAATGGGAGGGGATTCTTGTAAAAAAACCGCTTGGTTTTTCTTGGCATTGTTTTGAAAGTTTGAATGTTATTTGTTTCAGGTTGGGGCTGGTAAAACAGGAAGAAGACGAGGATGATGACGACGACTGCAATGCAAATGAAGGAAAATCCACTGATCGGAACCGATTCATTCATTCCCTGGATCTCAAGCTCAAAGCAAATTAAGCTTAAAATCAAATTCTGAATTTCCCGCAATTGCAACTTGCATTATCTCCAGCCTAGCTCAATTCAAAATGTCAATTTCGTAGGGGTATTTCTTGCACTGAAACTAAAAAGTGAAAATCATTGTCAACTGAAAAGTCATTTAAACACAAAATGAAAATAAATGTGTCAAACTGCAAATCAGCCCTAATATTTTATTCGCATCACATAGGAAAACATTGAAAATTAGTTTAAATATTGACAATTGCACTTTTTGGTGCATAACCATAAACATTAAGGATTAGAATTAGACAACAATGCATTACAATGCGGAAAATGAACAATTAAATAACACCACTTCATTGTAAGTTCATTGTTTCCTTTCATGGTGAGCAGCAAATGAAGCCGGTTTGTCGACTCGAAAACGAAGAAATTCATAAGAATGCAAACGATGGGCGTTGGGTTTGAGCTTGAGAATTTAGTAAAGTTTTTTTATCCAGATTGATGATGGGTCAAAAGCAAAAGAAGGATTTAGCCTTATCAAAGTTCACGCACTTGTAAGCTCATTTTCATTTATGCTTCAAACCGGTTGTTTTGTATTCATATTCATACATACGTACGTAATGCGCGAGTTAGTTCGGCCACGGCACGGCACGACTGAGACAAAATCAAGATTTTGAAGATTTGTGAATGTGAGTGCTATGTACGTGACGGAACACGTTAACGTTAATCCCTTTGTAATTGCTCGAGTGGCTGGCCCGACTCAGGGTTCAATGAATTGGGATTGGGAATTATCATTGACAGTACAATGGGGATATCTCACAATAAATGTCAATTCTAACGTGTATACCAAAGTTTTTGAAAAAATAATCACATTTGTTTATTGTTTTTAATGAAACTTTAATTTTTTGAGAATTTGTTTCCGCACCTGAAATGCTTCCAACCATTACGTAATTATGCAATTCTCCCTCACTATTCCAATCATAACTTACGTACAACTCTCATGATTTTGCTGCTGGACTTTTACACTTTTCCGATTTTGGCTGCAATTTTCGAGTTCCTTTGAAAAAAGTTATTGACAAATTTCAAACAGTTGTTTGTTTGCATCCGATTTGAACATTCAAAATCTAGAAATAAATCCGCGTAAAATTGTATTTGTAAACCTCCGCTTCAACCTACATAAGCAAATGAACATCACATGGGCTTAAATAATAAAACCCTGTACCGAAACTAGGAATACCTGACTTGATATCTTGTAAAGATAGTACATTTACATGTATTGCGCAAGGCATTCCGTTTTATTTTTGTCTTAACCTGTGGTAGTTTCATCAGGACTCCAATTTCCAAATAAATCATTACAATTTTTGCTTCAAACGAGAACACCCATTTTGTTTTTCATCAGAACAGTTCATTTTACTGCGCATTGCACAGTGACTTCATATTGTTTTGCGCCTTAATCTATAATTGTAGTTTTTGCCAGAATTCTGATTTCCAAATAAATCATTACAACCTTCTGCGTCGGTACGCGCAGCATGCGCCGTCGTATTGATTTTAATTATACTCTCCTTGCAAAAAATGCGGATTTTCCTATTGTGCCTCAAAACAGCACCTAAACTGCTGGGAAAAGTTCATCAGTTCATAAATATTAATTTAAACAATGGAATGAGTTCTCAGGATGTCGCATTACGTATACGTTGAACGCTATGCTACGCATTGGATGCAAAATCTACAGGAGGACGACTACCTGGAGAACGTCAAAGTTAATTCAAGGTTTTGCTCCTAAATTGTTTCTGGACTATAAAAATCAGCATATAAATTGATCCAGACACGGAACTGTTCCTCTCATTCACAGATTATCCTCGCAAATCAAAAACAGACACCTTTTGTATTGCCGTACGTGTACCGTCGTCTAAATCTCAAAATGAAGTTCGAATTTGCAGTGGTAAAGTCCAAAAAAAAATTAAATCAGAATAAGTTCAGAATTGGACAATTTAATTTTACATTTTAGGTGCTAATTGGACTACTAGTCGTTATTTCAGCAGTTTTTGCATTGCCAGTTGCGGAGGAGAGCAAAGCTGTAGCTGCGGCTGCGGCCGCGGCTGAGGCGGTTGCTGCACCGACGGGACTCTTGGAAATGAACAGTGACAAAGACATGGACGCAGCCGCTACTGGCTACGGTTATGGCGGTAATTTGTTTTTCAGTTCGAAAAATTCGCCATACTACATGCCATATTTGTCTAATGTTATTTTTTTTAAGGCTACGGCGGATACGGCGGATACGGTGGATACGGAGGTTAGCATTATAACATTTGAAATGAATTCAAGCTTATTGGAACGTCATGCTTTGAAATTAATTAAATTTGTATTTGAAAAGGCTATGGTCACCATGGCGGGTTACGGTGGAGGATATGGTTGGGGCCGCCCATATGGAGGCTGGGGTGGGTATGGCGGCTATGGGTGGGGCCGACCTTACGGCGGCGGGTACGGTTGGGGTGGCTATGGCTATGGCCGCTAATTCACTGCCTCAACTAACTGTGATTTACCAATTAAATGCATTATTTTGTTTCGACTGTTTTCCGCGATAAAATTTAAATTTGATTGTCTTGGTCCCGCCTTCTTGTCGTCTGTCGTTTTGTAATAAATTGAATTCAAGTGGATTCCTGATATATACTACGACTTTTAATGCAAAAATCAACACATCTTTATTTAGCAGACTTTCAACATCTATATTTGTTGAGCGGTAGCTTCATTTTCTCAAAGTTAAAGTTTTAAATTAATTAAGCCGAGATTTTGAACACAAAGCAATGTACACTGAACGCATTATTTCAACAATGCCCGTATTAATTTCACGCTTTGATTTGACACGGAACAAAAGCCTTCAATTAAATCCCGCACTACCGAGTATCATAAAACAAGATAAAAGTTCATCAACTCTCATGTAATTACACGGCGAATCTCATCCGCTCCATGCAATTAAACTCATACCACTCCTTTCCCAGCACAACACACAATGGAAATGAAATTGAAAGGTCCATCCGACCTTCTACAAAGTTCATTTTTTGATTCAATGAAGCTGAACTTGACCTTTTGACTTCTGGTTGACCGCTTCGTCTTCAGCTTGAATTAATCCAGTTCGGTGGCCCCTTCTCCTTTACTTGACTCGTCGAATCAAATTACATAAGATTCTGCCACCTGCTATGCATGTACTTGAACCACGAGCATGCGCAGCGCATACATTGTGTGCGCATGCCATGCCCTACCTGCAAAAATCCTGATCCTCAGGTCAACATTTCCTTCGCCCTCAGTTCAAAATCCTTAAGATGTAAATTTTTGGCCTGGCCTGGGTGCGGCTTGAGCAGGAATCTGGTTTGGGTGGATTTTGGATTTATTCATTACCTGCGCCTGCGTCGGGGATTTGATTTCCATTGTAAAATCCGCCCTGAGGTCAATTTTGCTAAGAAAATGGACGCCGGTACTTCCTGGTAGGGCCAAGTCAGGTAGATTCAGTTGTTTTAGGTCTCAAGTTTAAAGTGCAAGTTCAAGTGTATAGTTCAACCTCCGCAACCGCCTCCACTCGTGCCGCCAACATGATAACTAGTCTGGGATTCAAACTGGTAAACTAATTTATCATTAAACTAATTAAGGTCCAATTAGCCCTGTTAACTACACTTGAGAAATCATATGTAATGTCAAATGCCAATGGTTAAATGGAAATTCCTTGACATTTTGCCAATTATCGATTTTGCAAAAAAATCTCAAATTACTATGAACAATTTGCGATATAGAGAACATCCGCACTTCTAAAAAGCCTTCTGATGTTATTAACCCAGGTTTCTCTTATTTGGTCTCAAAAAGGGCAAATCTTTTATATTTTTTTAAATTTAAATTTCCGCGCATTGAGGATCCACATAATTCTCAAAATGATCACATGATAACGTGAATTCTTACAAAACAGCGCTCAAAAAACATCTCTTGTCCGAAAGCCAATTTTTTGCCTTATTTTGCAGGCGCTGCTGGCAGTCATCTTTGTCCAGCTCACAAATGGTGCCTCTCTCAAAAAACGTCAGCAGCCCGACTCCAAAACCACGCTGGAATTTGTTCCCGTCCAAGTAATCTACTCCGACGACGTGGATGAAACCCTACTTGAAGGAAGAGGACGACAACTTGAAGGACAAGGGCCCCCGGGCGGTCCAGGGGTTGAACAAGGTGGTCCTCCAGATCAAGGTGGTGGTCCCGGTAGTTCCGGTGGTCCGGGTGGTCCAGGTGGTCCACCACCAGCCCAAGACGACGAAGAAGATGACGACGAAGACGATGACGAGGAAGACGACGATGATAAAGAGGAAGATGATGACAATGAAAAAGAAGACGATAAAGACGATGAAGATGAAGAGGATGACGCGGATGATAAGGAGGATGGAGAAAAAGGTCATTCACCCCCGAGCAAAAATAACAAAGAAAAACCACCCAAGAAAACCCCATCCAACCAATCAGGACCCAACGGGAAACCAAATAAACATAATAAACCCGATGCAGATGATGACATCGTCATTGGAGAACAAAGGGAATTCCCATCTTTCCCCATTCCCCCTGGCCTTGAGGAATTGCACAATTCCCCAGGGGATATCTCCGAGGGAAGATACCTCATCAATGGTGGACATTCCTGGAATGGATATGGCAGTGGGATTGGATATGGCGGCTTAGGTCACGGCAACGGGCTCCTGGGCAGCTTTTTTAATGGCGGAGGTCACGGTCACAGTCACCACCACCATGGGCACGGGTATGGTCACCATGGGTATGGTCATGGACATGGTCACACACATGGGCACGGATACCACGGTCATCCAACGACATACCATAATGGATTTTACACAACCATAGAGTAAAAAATAAAAATATTGTAAAATTAAGTGGGGTGCTTTAAATTTTTTTAGGAATATTGTTAAATTAAAGGTTACCTTGTAGTTAATATTGACTATTGCAGTAGTAATGTGATACAGAATTTGATTATTGTGTACGTATTTATTTATTCCAACCTCTTCGGGAGCAAGTCAACAAATAATTTGTGAAAAAACAATACAGTCTCACTCATGAAATTAAACATTCAAGTTAACAAGTATTTAAATTTGAAGCGTTAATGCTACATTTATTGCTTATTGGATTTTGCACGGTAGCGGATCGGACGCTTGTTCCGCTTCACACGACTCACCACTAATGGCTTTGTTTTGGCGGGAGCTTCCGGCTTTGCTTTAGTGATAATTATGACATCCAATTGACCTTCATCTGCCATGTCGGTACCATCATCCTCGTAGGACTCGGTCGTGTCATCCGCATTTTCATCAGCAGCATCTGCGTCTGTGTCTCCTTTCGTTTTTTTGGAGTTTGGATTTTGCACTTGAACTTGATCCTGTTCACTTGGGGATGACCAATAGTCCCGCGCATTCTCACTTGGGGGCTCGTCTCCGTAAGATGGCACAACAGGTGACTGTTGGACGCGGGGATCCTCCTCGGAATCCAAGGGGGCGCTGCATGTGATGGAAATCAGGGCAACCAATAAGAAGACGCTCGTCATTTTCTGATAAAAGTTAAGGTTTTAAATTTTAAATATTTGAAAGTTTAAAAATCAATTAATATCAAATACACAATTTTTCCAAAATAAGCGGGACTTATTTACCTTGTTCATTTTAAACGGATGAAGAAGGTTTTCTTTTAAATTGTAGATTATTGTATTATGGTAGTGCTAATGGTAATATACGTCTTGATTTCAGCACAGATTGAAGATCAAACAATTGTAGTGCACTATGTCCATGTGAATCCTTCCATGGATCTTTTATAGTTTTCCGACTTGCCAGTGCCAATTACGAATTCGAATTGTAAATAAGTTCTCCTTAGCATTTCCTTTGTTCCCAAATTGAGTTAGGCTGAAAAAATGAATAAGATGTCATAATCATGCGACTACGTGGTAGCGGCATGGCTTAGCCAGCCAAGAGCAAATAAACACAATACGAGCGAATCCACTCAACCACAGCCAAACACCCACACATTTCCAAGCATTGCTTGCAAGTAATTAAAATAACTTTTCAAGAATAAGTTCTGTTGAATGAGTTGAAAGAGTTGTGCACACGAGGTGTAGCTCAAACACCTGATTCCATTAGATAATCTTCGTATTTAACTTTTCTTTAATAAAATTGACCTTGAACTAAAGGGTTGTCAAATAGAAATACATAGAAATGCTCATGCAAGTTGCACACTTCATTATTGCTTTGCGTGTATGATTGTAATCAGAACAAAGACCACGACGAATTTTGATGCATACAGTGTACCATAATATTTACTTTATACGAAAAAAAATTGTTTATATTTACAAAGAGGCGAGGCGCGAGACTAATTAATTATTTTTAATTAAGTTATATAATATATAGGAGTGATTTGGCAGGCAGCATTGTAACTTTTATATACAAATGATTAATGCACAGGATTTACAATTGAGCTCGGTATACATTCTTTCGATGGGATCTGATTGAACCCTTAACTCTTTTCTCAATCAAATGATCATCCGGTGCAGTTGTCGTATCCATTATTTCGGATGAAGAATTCGAAGCAAATCGGATGCCGCCGGTATCAAAGGTTGCGGTTTCATTTCCGGTGTCATTTTCTATATCCATGCCCTGGCCTTGGGTACGTATTAGAATTTCAACCAAAATATGATTTGGTGCTGGTTCATATACATTTGATACAATTCCAATGGAATTTTGAGGTTGATGGATTTTTGAGTAAGAGGGCAAATACGCGTCTGCTATTAGTGATCCAGATTGCACAGCTGGTGCACTATATCCGGGTGTTATAGAAAATGGGAAGATACAAATAAGTACGGAAATCTGCAATTAAAATATTTAAGTGTGAAACGTATATTTTTTTTACTGAGATTATATTGAGATATTATATTTTTATTGAGTACCATGTGAAATTGCTTCATGTTTTTAAGCTTAAACCGTCGCGCTCGCGTCGTTCTCGGCTGAGTGCGTGCAGTGTAACTTTTGGTATGTTTTGTTGTGTATTATGCAATAATGTAAGCGCTTTTTTACAATTACTGGGTACACAGCACTGAACTGTATGGTTAAATTTTCAACTTGAAATGGTCAGTGCGGCCGCAGGTGCTTTTATACACAATTTGACTAAATAGCATTTCTAAGTAATTAATTAATTTGAATACCAAATCAGGGCATGCCGTTTGCAATTTTGGAAAACTACAAAACAAATTTAATTTGTTGATGTACTGCGCTGTGTGTTGTGTTGTGTTAATGCATTGCGTGATATGCGGACTTGAAACATAAAATAGTTCTCAGGGCCAAATTGCGTCGTTTTAAAATACATTAAATTGAGGCGACTTTACTATTAAGAGATACGGTAAATCCGGAAAATACCAGTAAACGCCTCAGAAGTGAGCATTGTGTATTAATTTTGGTAAATTACTGGCACACGAGATGCCGTTTTTGCCTAAACGTAAACAAATGGGAAAGCATAAAATAAAATATTAAATAAAACTTGAATGTATGTGAATTACGCTTTTTACTAAATAATTCATTTCATTCAGTGGGAATTGTAACTTTCCGAAGTTATGCAAGGCGTAGGCGTGGAGTGTAACGTATTCCAAAGTACAGCATTACGCATCAGAGAGATTCCAGTGCGTACACATTGCATTTTCTACTATTGACCAGTCTTAAAAGTGGGTAACCCTTTTAAAAGTACAGTCAAAACATTTACACAGAACGCAGATGACGACGCAGAAATGACTGACTCCTTTGTTTGTTGTGAATTTTCGGTATCCCAAGTTCTTTCATGTCAATACAACACTATAACATACAAAGACGTCGCGTCGTCCTGCCACATTGCATCATACTGAGACAATCAATCACATGTGCGAAAAACAAATTTTCCAGTGTAGCACTGCACTAAAGGTGATCTTGAGTCATTTGAGTGCAGTGCGGTGCTATGGATGACTTCACCTTCCAAGGCAGATATTTATCCCGGAGAAAGTAACAGACGGATTAACTGGAATATTCGAATGATTTGAAATGGGGCTCGGCTCTGCAGCAGCAAAACTTGAAAACAATTAGTATTGGTTAGCAGAGTTTAACGAACACGGGAAGGAAGTAGTTTCGTCTGGAATCCTTTTCGGTTGAGTTCATAAACAGGAAAGGCCTTTGAGTTCTCAAATTAAAGCAAATTAACATGTCCATTATCATCATTGTCAAGAACATGTACACTTTTTGCTTAGTGTAGATTTATTTGCGAATTGTGATAAACAAGTATACGCTCCTCTATGAAATTCAGAGTAAACCAAACCTTACAACCTTATTTTAGTAGGAAAATCACACTCACATTATTAGGTAATTACATGTTATGTAGGTATGCACATTTTGTTACACATTTTATGTAAATTCCACTCGTTTCCAGCAAAGCCCATGAATTGTTTCAATAATTGAAATTTGAAAGCACTCCATAAATTGGTGCGGAAATGCCCCACCAAATTCTGTCTTAAATTTAAAATTCATAGCCGCCACTTGAACTTCTTCAACGGTCACGGAAACGTTGATGGAAGTATTGCAATGAGGAAGTGGGACTTTAAAAACTTGCAGATAGGTTAATTGGTAGATTAGAAGCACGAAAGCTCCTTTAGTTACACTAATTTAATACTTCTAACCACTACTAAATTATTATTTACTATTTACTATAAACTTATCTAAGCTTGACTATACTACTTCCTTAACGCTTATCCCTCGTTGATGTTCTTATAATTGGTATAAACGGCACCGGTTGAATTCTCCGTCACTTTAGTCAAGGAGGGCAAAACCAGCATCCAACAGTTTGCCTCGTATCTCGCTGGGGCAAAGATGTCATCTGGTCTGGTGTGGACGTAGGAGAACAAACTTGCTTAGCCTTAATTGCCAATACCGTCAGAGACGACACGACCGCTCCCTGCAAGCTCCAACCCCAAACTGTATCCTAAAATACATTATTATATTGTTAAAACTTGATGCTCCGTGGGCCAATGGCCCAAAGGAGAAAGAATAAATTTAATTCAATGTACCGTAGAGACGACACGACCGCTCCTGGTCATCTGGTTTGCTGTGGACGTAGGAGAGCCAAATTGCTTAGCCTTATTTGCCAAATATACACCGTAGAGACGACACTACCGCTCCCTTCAACCTCCAACCCCAAACTGAATCCTAAAAACACAAAACTGTACTTTAAAAACCCAAAATTATTTTTGCAAATAAATTCACCTAAAAATTAATGCAGGAAAAAAATTTTAAACTCGGAAAAACGAGTTTTAAAAAGAAATTCTAAATTTTGAAAAATCAAAACTAAAAACTAAACCAAACTTTTAAAAAAAGTTTTTAGTCAACGGGGGAGAACCAACAGTTTGCCAGGATCTCGCTGTAGCAAATTAATTAGCTGGCCTGAAGCAGAAAAGCAAGCTCGCTAAGCCTTATTTGCCAAATGTCCACCGAAAGCAAGTTCTCAAGCGTCAAGCGTCCGGTTTATTCCTTCAGTTAAGTTAACTTTCCCTATATTTATATACAATGTTGTTTATTGACATTAATCATAGACAAAATTTCCAATCGATATAAATTGCAAGATAGGCGGAATTGAATTTTGATTTTAATTGAAAACCCGAAAAAACGCAGCGATTAATTTTATACGCTTTTGCTATGAGTATATTTCACACTTCCAAG
This sequence comes from Orthonychiurus folsomi, assembly GCA_036851895.1. NCBI lineage: Eukaryota > Metazoa > Arthropoda > Collembola > Poduromorpha > Onychiuridae > Orthonychiurus > Orthonychiurus folsomi. The sequence continues at coordinate 5,698 of JAAXYW010000644.1, read as the reverse complement.
CTCATTAGTTATACTAATTTAATACTTCTAATTCTAACTACTAGTTAATTATTATTCACTAATTACTTAACTAAGCTTGATTATACTGCTTACTTTTTCTTTGGTTTAACGCTTATCCCTTGCCTTGGTGTTCTTAGGGCTCGTTCACATATTACGTAGTGGTCAAGGGGGAGGGTAGGGGTTCCGCCAAACCACTATATTTTACTACCAGGGGGGGAGGGGGGTGTCTTTGAAAGCACCACGCAGTGGAAAAAAATCATCGAAATTTCTTTCAAAATCAAAAATGGCAAAACGATTGCTGGGTGGACTCCCCAAAATAAAAATTGATGTGAGAAATTATACAATAGACGATATGATATTCGAATGTCATTTTTGGAAATATTACATGCAACTTTTAGAAATTGTCAATTATGCACATGAATATATATATACGTGCTTTTAAATTTTACAGGTTAAACGTACAATTGCGGAAGGAGACTTGGTTTTTATCCATTGGAAAAGCACACAACTTATTGGTGGAAAAGAAGCCGCGATCGCGGTTATAGTCCGCATTGAAAACAAAAAAGTTGCAGAGCATTGGGATGTAATTCAATTCATTCCTGAAAAATTTATTAGCAAGCATCCTTTCTTCAAATAAACGGAGTAATCTGAACTGCAATCACAGTATACCTAATAAGTTTATAATACATACGAGTTGAAAAACTAGTGAACAATTACAGCAAGTCAAAATTTGAGTCGTATATATTTGCTTTGTTTAATTTATTTAAATCAATAACACAACAAAATATCAGGCGTAAAATCAGCTGCAGAGTAGATGATTGCCAGCGTCTGACGAAACAATTATGAGGAACTGAACAAAGCACCACATTATCGCTTGGTTGGGTCATAACGAACAGGTCATTTCCATAGAGGTCAGATTGTTTGCGTCCCTTGTCTTTGTTGCGAACAGTTCTTGGAACACATGATTCAGAGTGTCTGTTGCCACAGCCAATAATGCCTTGTCTTGTCCAGTAATTCTCAGCTTCACCAAAATCGGTAGCAACTAGCGGCACTGTGTTTTCGTGAATATCATCTAATAGACTTTTCCGTTTTCTTTTCCCCGCATATGGCGGACGACGGGGTGTGTTCGTTTTTTGGAGGTGTCGTAGCATGTTTTTTTGGAAATTTCAAAAAAAAAATATACGTAAAATTTTAAAATTTGTCGGGTGGCGCGACTTTGTTGAGTGTGGGTATACAACTTAACTTGCAAGGGGGTACAAATATGAAATATCCCCTTTGATTTGTTTGGTTTGCTCACTTACGACACAAAATCGGAATAGAATGATCTCTGATAAACGCAGTGGGCTTTTAAGTGATTTGGAGTCCTAAATGCTAAATCTGTGGATAACCCCATGTCGTAGAACACCTTTCGGTGTTCCGGCCAACGAGCGAGCGTGTGCTTCCCCCAATTATGTATGTCTATTTTTATGGCCCCAACTTTATACTTCCTTCATGGAAATTTCTGGGGAATATACAGCTTTGGATATCTGTTCGCGGTCACATGAAACCCACAAATTAGGAGCTTGGAAATATTCCAAGCTTAAAATGAAGGCAACTTTGTTTACTCCTCTGGTTTTGTATTAATTGCCTTTTAAGTATACAAATTTGCGGGTGAGGGTTTCTATTTTTAAACTTTAATTACTCTGGAAATTACCTAAAAGTGCTTTCGGAACTTGAAATCTCCGGAATTCGAGCCGATTTTAGAACATTTGGAAGGAAATACAACGGCTATTTAGTCCGCCCAGTAATGTAGTTTAAAAAATTCACATATTACTGATACATTAAAATTTGCAACAATTTTACTGCACGCAATGATCATCTAAAAGGAAATGACTCCTATAAACTGACTTAGACTCAGTAATGCAGTGAAGAAATTTGCACCTTATATTGCCGAAAGAGTTCTGAACCGATTAGCTCCCTTTTATTTAATTAACCTCCACTATTATACTGCAATTCAACACCAACGTAGAAATTCCAACGCATGTTGATGAAACATGAAACCTTGATTTTGAATTGAACATACATTGTGTCAGTTAGTACACATCTCGCCGGTGAAACATTGATATGGAACTTCACAAACGCATTATTTACTACTAATCTCAACCGATATTTTTAGCTTTGTTTAATTCGGACACAAATAAGTACACGTGCTCAAGTGTTAATTGCTCGTCCGTACTAAACTGGGTAACCCCTCCACTAGTAACGGCACTCCTTTGCATTTAACATGAACGTATGATAACTCGTTCTCTTCTCAAATCATAAAAACATTAAAATGCTTGGAATGGAATTGGATTTCATCTCTCGCACATCATAGCACAAAGAACGGGGCTATGCGAGATTACAGAGTGGGATGAAATGTTGATCGTCGACCGACTAACGTGTCGTTTGGCACGTAAAATATATTAGCACGACTATTACGTTTTTATGATTTAACATGTTAAGCACATCTTCATTTTTACTATACTAGTCTGTTATACACGCATTATGTGCACTATTTTACAAATACATCTTCAGTTTTGCTTCATGCTTGCATTAAAAAAGTTTATTCAAATTCTTGGCCAACAAATAGTAAAATTTGGAAAAAGTACAGAAACATGTGAGGCACACTACAAATTCTCTATAAAATAAAATCAGAATAAAATAATACTATTTTGCGTAATTCATTCAGGGTTAGGGTCAAGTCAGGTCACGCGATCATAATCGTGTTTTAATTGACAGAAACTCCAGAGCCAACCAAAAGGTGGGAATGGCCAGATCCAGCTGCTGCACTGGGGCTCCCGGGCTTGGTTCCATTGGCGGTCACGTGAGTATTGCTGCGGAAATCTTGTTCATCTGATTGGGCGGATGATACTGGAAGGTGGATTGGGCGGAAGACTTGGAAATGTTGTTGACCAGTTGGCGCGTCCTCTTCGGAAGTTTCGGCGATTTCGGAAGAAGTACGGTTGCTGGTTTTTATATTGACAGCAGACCGGACCGGTCTGCTGTTACCTACTGGCTTGGTACCGTTGACCCGATTGGCTGGTACAGCTGGGGCAACATTTGTTGTTCGAAGATTTTTTGGTGATCCTCCGATTGGTCGGGCGGGATGGCTAGGTTTTGATGTTGAGTTGTTAGATGGGGCTGATTGTACAGCGATAATGTACACGACAAGGAGAAGGAGTGCTGAAGAAATCTGCAACAAATAATTGTTGGGAAATTTTAGTAATTCGTCAAGTTATTGTGGTTGAAAATTTGTCCTATGTTATTATTCCGGTAGGACTTACGATTTTAGATGTGGCTGCCATGTTGCGTATTTGAACTTCTGAACTGCTGCTGGACTGCTTTACTTTACTTTAGAAGCAAACTGATGATTGGTGTAGTGAACTCTTGGTTCTTTTATACTAAATGCGAAACGGTGAAACTCACATTTGCAAAATTGGTTTCTAAAATTACAAATTTATGGTTTAACGGGTAAAATAGAAATTTTAGCTCGGCCGAACAGTGCTAAAACATTGAAAAGTTCATCGACATACTCAGAAATCCAGTCGGATCTTGGATGACGAGTCGTTTTCTAAAGAATATCTCGGACTCAACCCTACTCAACTCGGTAATGTTGCTTAGGAATTGCGCTGATCTACATTAAATTGGCATAGTTTCTTCAATTTGTGAAGAATTCATGTGTGCATGATGGCTTAATTGGTGAGAGCTGAGGTGAGTGCACCAACAATTAGTGAGTTGTGGTACTCATCAGTTGGTGTTTTTTAATTGCAATTTTAGGATTCATTAGAATTAGAATGTCATGTTGTTCTGCTTGTCGGTTTTCCTCTTTCCATGTTGTTCTCTGCATCTGCCACATGCATGGGTTTAGTCTAGTCATGCCAAGTATTAAACACCGCTAAAATTAAACTTTTCTCTGAGGGGAATTGCTGCGAGCAGATAACAAATATGAGTCATTCATTCCATCAGTTGGAAACTCTTAGCTAGCCAATCTAATCTTAACTTATATTTAAGTTTAACTCGCCCTTAGAAAGGACCACTCGAACACTTATAATAGTGACCAATAATTAAGACGCAAACATTATATGTTAACGTTAAGTTATACGGCTTAACTCTGTCTTTGATTCTCATTCCTTGTCCATGCGAACAAGATCAAGAATCAAGATTCACGACATGAAAATCGGGCCGCCGCGCGGTGATGGTAGTGCTGGATTGACCGAACGTACTTTATTTCAGAGTACAGTACTATTTTTTAAAGGCCTGTACTATTTAGAAACCAAGTCCTATTTTTGTACTACTTTTTAAAAACATATACTATTTGTACTTTTTTTTCGAAAAATTCCAAAATAACATACAGGACGTATTGTTTACTGCAAATGCGAACAGAAATGTCCAAAAATTCAAGAATAACTAATTCATTGCAGGAATTATGGTACCGAAACCGAATTCGTTGTAGGTAGAATGGCAACGAAACCGAATTCGTTGTAGATAGAATTGTACTAAAACCGTATTCGTTGTAGATATAATGGTACCTAAACCAAATTCGTTGTAAATAAAAGGACATTTAAAAAGTGTACTATATTTGCTCGAGAAAAAAACGGTCACCATGTGCTGGATGGACAATGCATGAATTTAATGTGGAATTATAAAGGGACAGAATATCTAACAATTGTTATTAACAAAGCGTTTCACCACCATTTTGACCTGAACAGTCATTAATAAGATAATGTCAAAAGTATACACTCAAAAATAGGTCGCCCATCACCCTTTAATCATCCGTTTCATATGTTGACCTTTCCCAAGGATTGTCGCTCCTTTTGGATTGAAAACGGTATTATGAATTTTATTTTTGTATTAAAATACACTTTGTAATTTTGTCTTTGCCCCAACGTAAACTCGCAATGTCGTATGGTTGTTTTTTTGGGACTACGGATCTGCTGCGCAAAAGGGAAGAAAAGAAAGGGCAGGGCAAGCAAGGGACAAATGCACACATGCAGTACACACATTTGCTTTGCGTTACGCAATTGGGAGCCGGGATGGCTTGGCATATACACCCGTATCTCATCCGTTCCATGTGATATACGCGGCTGAATTTATCCTGGGACAATTTTTGTGATAAAACTTCTGACTTCTGCTCCAACCGAATCCAGTTCCATTTGACAAACTACTCACGCCAGTCCTAACACTTGCATTTGACATTTAATTGAGACAGCAGCGATTGAATAATAAATTATTAACAACAATGGCTCCAACAACGAGTTCCCTGTCACGACAAAACTACCACGAGGAGTGTGAGGCACACGTCAACAAACAGATCAACATGGAATTGTACGCTCACTACGTCTACTTGTCCATGGTATTACATTTATTAATTGAATTACAATTTACTCATATTTTAATTCGGAAGTTGTAACCATACGATTATAAGTAGTTTGGAATCCCTTTGGTCAGCTTTCATTGCCACCTTGTCAGTCACAACTAATTTGCGTTAAAAAAACAAGCAATTTTCAATTAGAGGGTTTTCCGACGGCGAATAATACCGTTATGCGTTAATGAGTCACTTAACAAATCTAACCTGTTTAATTTTTTTTAATAATTTGCTTGTGGTTGGTTGTGTGGTTTCCTAAATTTAAGCCCTTATTAATTACTGTAATTGTGTCAATGTATGGCGCAATTAGTTGTG
>JAAXYW010000643.1:0-32259 GCA_036851895.1 Orthonychiurus folsomi | reverse complement strand
AGAGTGCCGTGTGCAACTGGACTCATATGTTGCACACGGCACCACTCTTTTCCACACGAATCGTCCTACCCTGTACATTTCCCCGGTATAAAAGACTTTGGCTTTCCCTCGCCTTTTATTCAGTTACAATTGACAGTACCCTCAGTACTTTTTTTCCAAAACAAGATACAATTTGAAAGAGTCAAATATTTTCAAAAAAACAAAATGATTTAAACTTGCAAACAATTGTGCCCTGATAAAATTAAATCATGTCTGACAGTGAGTATTTTATTTTCTAACTATTTTGCATATTTTTGGTTTACAATGAAGAAGTAAATTTTAGTTGTGAAAACAATAGTTGTTCTAAATTTCTGAAAACCAAAAATTAATCATAATCCATTATTTTTCAGGAAAAGTTGGGTGTTGCGGAGACTGCAAATGTGTGGCCGGCGGACCACCTTGTGTATGCACAGCCTGCGGAGGAGACTGCAAATGTGTTTTTGGCAAAAGTGGAACTTGCTCCTTTGAGAAAGGCAATGCAAAATGCACATTAAATCCAGGAACCGGGATCTGTGTTTTTGTAACCCCATGAAGGAACTTGCACCGTCAATTGCAAAACTGGGAAATGCACAGTGACTGGAGGATGGGCTTGCACTCCGAATGCGGAAACCGGAGAATGTGTCGCGCAGGTAAATTAAATTTTTTCCCTTACCCTTGAGCCAAATCAACTAATTTAATTAACATTGATTAAATAATTAATAGGCCGGAGATGCTAAAGCTACCTTTACACCACTCCCTGGCTGTGGATGCTCCTGCAAGGCTGGGTCTGGCTGTTGGATGCACCGGATGCTCTTGTGGGGCAAACTGCAACTGTGGACCGAATGCATCTTGTGGTTGTCCATGTGGTTCTGGACGTTGCGAATGTGTGACCTGTGCCTGTGGACCAAACTGCAAAATTGGCAAGGAATCTGGTTGCGGAGATGCTAAATGCACTTGTGGTCCGAATTGCAAGTGCGGAAAATCCGGGGAAAAATGTCGTTGCTCATGCAATTCCGGAGGGTGCGGATGTGCTGGATGCCGCTGCGGAAACAAATGCACTTGTGGACAAGGAAAATCTTGCGGCTGTGGATGCACAGATGGCAAATGTGGATGCACCAAATGTGCTTGCGGAGACAAATGCAGCTGTGGCCAAGGGTCAACTTGTAGGGACCCTAAATGTTCCTGTGGTCAAAATTGTCAATGTGGGAAATCCGGGAAAGAATGCTGTTGCTCATACAAATCTGGAGAGTGCGGATGTGCTGGATGCCGCTGCGGAAACAAATGCACTTGTGGACAAGGAAAATCTTGCTGCTGTGGATGCAAAGATGGCAAATGTGGATGCACCAAATGTGCTTGCGGAGACAAATGCAGCTGTGCCCAAGGGTAAGGTTGTGGAGACGCTAAATGTTCCTGTGGTCAAAATTGTCAATGTAGGAAATCCGGGAAAAGCTGTGGATGTTCATGTAAATCTAGATGTGAACGTTCTGGATGCACCTGCGGCGACAACTGCAAATGCGGACAAGGAACAGACTGCGGATGCGGATGTAAGGATGCAAAATGTGGATGCGTGACCTGCACTTGCGGTCCAAATTGTCAATGCGCAGAGGCTGGAAAATGTCTTTGTCCTTCCAAGAGTGGAGGTTGCAGCTGCTCTGGATGCTGTTGTGGGTCAGTCTGTAAATGTGGACAAGGCAAAGGATGCGGATCAGAGAAATGTGCTTGTGACAACTGCTCTTGTGGAGGTGACTGCAATTGTGGTCAAGGCAGCAGCGGATGTGGGCGTCCAGGATGTTCCTGTGGACCGAATTGCAATTGTGGAAAAGATTGCAGTTGCCCGTCTTGCAGTTTTGGAAACAAATGCTGCGATTGTAAGAACTGCACATGCAAGGGAGCTAACAGCGATGGAACTTGCAAATGCGAATGCAAGTGTGGAACTGGCGGATCCTGTGGATGTTGCAAATGTACGTAGTTAACTCAAAATTAATTAGTTATTTACATGAATTTTAGAGGTTTTCGAAGTTTTGTACTAAATGGTCATATTTTTATTGTTCTACAGGAATCCAGCAGGAAGGATCACCAGTGCGAAGCAGCTAAAACGTAGAAGGTATATGTTTTGATTGGATGTAGTAATTATGAACATCCGTTTTTCTGATTTATTATTCTATTTGAGTGATGGTACTCTATAATATTTATGCTTATATTGGCTTTTCATTGGAAATCATTTTTCATTTTAGTAGTAATAAAAACAGTAAAATGTCATTGTTGAGCGTCACTTTTATTGCAAGGCTACGCTTAGGAATAGTACACGTTTAATTATGATTCGTTTTTGTGGTACATTATTGTGTGCGGTTGTATGGTATTGTGGTTGGATTTGTTATTTCTCCGGAGGCGGGGCCTAGCAGTTTACAATAAATGAAAGCTAACTTTAGTTATCGGAGCCAGACGGGAGTCCGTTATCTAAACGAAACTACCCATGGAATGGAAATGAGCGAGTGGGACATGAAACACGGGGGGCTCTTATTAGGGTAGGGGCTTCTATTAGGGCAGGGGATTCTATTCCCAGAGTCTACACACAACCGGGGCTTCTATTAGGTCATTTACGGTATATAATGTAAAATATTTGTCACATACATGAGTTGGCAATAATAGAGGCGATTGTTGGAAATTCTGTGGCTCTTAAATATTGAAGTGGCTACCCCATGCATTCACTCATTCGTTGTTGCACAAAATGTTTTTTTTTGTCAAAAATCGTTTTATTTAACTACAGTCAGGAGTGTCAAACACTGAACAACATGGAATGGATTGGCTTTCCCTACCCGTACCCCGCATCCACACCATTTCATTGCATTGCATTGCCCTATACCGCCGTCTTCGAATCCGTGAATGAACTCCAACTCTTGAATGAGAAAGGAAGATGATGAATGGAAGTTATTTCGGACTCCTGCGGATTCTGGATTTAGAAGGTGTGGATTTGGATTAAGAAGCCAATGAGGCCTTTACGCTGCGCTGAGTTATAAAATAGGTGCCGGGTTTTATACGCGGAGGTGAAAGCGTGGGAATTCATGGAATGCTTTCACTCGCCCATGTGTCCGTCTGACTCAGGCACGGCCGTATGCTCTGCTGTACCCATGTGAGCCACAGGAGGAGGAGGATGGAGATGACGTCCATCTTTGAATTCCCTTCCCCTTCATTCATTCATTCAGCTGATCTCCCTCCACTACGTCTGTCAACCCAAAACATCCATCCACTCTGCACTGAAGGAGACGAAGGTGAGCAATCTTATTTATTCTTTAATTAAGTTTCCGAAAACATAAATTATACAACTCAATGGGTGAGGCACTTGTGATGACACCATTGACTCCGGTTGTCATTGCTGGCGTACGAGTCAATCATTCTACTACTGTATTATGTCAGGGACAGGGAAGGAATGAAAAGGTTGGCTGGTATTATATTGGTCAGGTTGTACGCGACAAAGGCGCAAGGGAATATATAGTTTTAAGAGGTATTGGTTTCAACGGTGTTTTTAAACCAATATTTATCTACCTGAACTGTTGGTTGTCAGATTTGTAGTAGGTCATGGTCATAGGAATGTGTGTAATTGCATGCAAGCAGTGTGTTTCGAGTTTTCAGGGTGCTTGATCCAAAGAGATTAGATCTTATTTCATGACAGCAGAACTTACGAGCTAATGAACTTTAACATAAAATTCTTGAGGGGCCTATTATGCATTATTATGATATTCTTGAATAATTATCAATGCACTCTACGATACTTATGTTTTTACTAGATTCTTGGAATGTTAGCAGCACATCCGTGTTTGAGAAATCGTTCCAACTTCTCGACCTAGATCCTGTCACCAGTGGGCCAGGATCTCAAACTCTTTGAAACTAGAATCTCACCTAATTTAGTAATGGCATCATCTTCCGTTTCACAGGAAGATCACGATGTTGAAACAACGTTTGCAATGGCCAATAGAAGGGCCAAAGTTCGTTCAGCTCGAGCAAATCGTACTGTCAACAATTGCTTCAATAGTAGCCGAGGTAAGCAAAAATAAAAGTTTATTTATTCAAAAACGTGCTTATGAAACTACAATTCTTTTTGTAAATGCGTCAGGTGTTGACGATGGAGACAGGGAAGGATGTGGTGGCGATCCCAACATTCCGAAACATGAACAAAGTTCCGTAGTATTGGTAGAGCAGAACGATGCCAGCCCGAAGCCAATTAGTCGCAGTGTTATCAAGGATAAGCGAACCGTACCAAGGTAACGAGGGTCACGATATTTTATAACAATGAGTTTTCCCACTTATGCTAACGCTAGCACAATCTTTCTAAATTCAGGGCTTCGTATGCTGGTAAAAACAATAAGGGGGTCCGAGATCGTAGAAAGCTGCGTGAGAAAAGAAGAAGCACTGGAGTGATGCACTTACCTTCAACAGAGGTAAGATTAGGATTACCATTTTATTTGGCATTTAACCAGTACTCCATTAACCAATTCATCCTTAGTCAACTGGTGGGAGCACTGGAGAAGATGAAAATAACGAGAATTCCTTGCCCCCTACACCAGTATTTAAACCATCATGTGTCACTGCTGAACCAGAAGAAAGAGTTGTCATTACAAAACAAGGTCGAAGGTAACCCACTTTGCATGTAATCCTATTTCCAATCATATCTCGAGGAGTATGTTAATACGTTAATAAGATAAACAATAATTATAAACATATATTTTGGTGTAGTGATTCTGATCTCGATGCCGATGATGAGGCTAACAACAGTGGGGACGTTAAAACCAATCGGGATGATTTGGGAGTAAATTATTTATCTCAACTCAATTAATGTTGAAATTGTTAATTGGTTCAAATAAAATTTAAAATTTGACTTATACACGCTTGCAGAATCTCCGGGGAGAGAATGATAGATTGATGCAGCTTGTTACCACTAAGGATGCAAGAATTTCTTCATTGGAAATGCAGGTGGTGCAGCTCACTCGACAAGTCGCAGATTTGGTTGAGCAAAACGCGAAGCTTCTTCAAATTATCAACCAATCACAAAGCCCCGGCAAATCACCTTAGATTATGCAGACCAAATTCCACATTTAAAGTTCGTCAGAAGCTGCGTATCATACCAGTTCGAAATTTATTATTTACATATTTAGCCATTCCTTCCGTTCATTTGTTCTCGTGGTTATGTTTTGGGCTTATAATTAAAACTAGAAGTAACCAATTTAATGTACAATGCGCACGTTATTTATAAAATTAGTGTACCTTTAACTTCAGAGACGGAACATGTATTCTAAGTCCTTCCGAGTCGTACTATTAGTGCTGCAATATGCAAAAATGTATTTTGGAAATAGTAATTTTTGGATTTTGTTTTGGAAATCACAAGTTTGCCCAACTGCATCTTGGGTTTATCGGTGTGCTATTAAGTGTCGTTTTGCTCGATCAGTATTCCCGTGCTTTCAAAAAGAGTTAGTCCATGCAATCCAATTGTATTACACGCAACTATTTACAAAAATTACCAGTTGAATTGTTGAGTTTACGTTTAGCTTGAAAATTGTTTGCTGTTATAAGTACAACATGTTATAGCATACATACACTGGAAGGGAAAAAACTAAAATTGTAACTAGTTTGATATCCTTTGAAACATTAGGTTTAGTAAATAAATCGAACAACTGCATAGTTGGCACTTCCACCTAGTACAAATTTTGTGTATTTTAGTTTGAACATCATTTCTAATAACTTTAGCAGATTTATGCTAATCAATTTTAAGTTCCAGCACCTCACCAATTGATGCACAGAAGCTGGACTGGCTCTGGATTCATTAAACTTTAAACGTTAAATTGACATGACTGAACATTGATTGACTAAGCACAGGAAAGGGCTACCAAACACAACGCTTGATAAATTCATACGGTAGTAAAGTTGGTTAAGCTTATTTACGACAAGACCAATTCCGTGGTCAGTCACTCCTCGGTTCGGTTGGTCGAGGACCATCTCTACATATATTGCCGTGTTTAGGCGGGTTGATGCTGATACATGAAAGAGGATGGATGGCTTAATTACCAATATGCTTTCCTCTTCCTATTAATATGTGCGGTCGACGTATCAGAATAAATGTTTTATTTTAGATAAGGTAACGGCATTGAGTCGCTCATACTTCTTGAATGAATTCATTCCTTCTTCATTTAGCATACGCAGTTTAATTTAACAAATCGTACAGACTGTCAATTCCTGTTGGAGGCGTGTTAGCATATGCTAAAAGCTTAGCTAGATTTTAATAATTTGAATCTGGAGAATTTTATTTGTGAAATTTAGCCATTTCCTGACCGGATATAGTTCTCCCGAAACGAAGGAAGTGCGAGTAGTAGTGGAACACATCGTAATTCCCTGTTGAGTGGAACCAGTGGATTTGGATGCGGGGGTGTTTTCAGCCTTATGCAAAATAACACATTACACTACACACACGCACACGGAAGATCTCCAACCATGTGATTTTGATTTCGTTCAATGTCAATGTTGTTGTAAGAAAAGGAGCTATACAGTATCTAAGCTTTGACAGTGGACTCGGCCACGTTCAGAAGATTACATTTGGAGTCACAATTAGTTAGGGAGTGTACGAAGGAAACTATTAAAAATGTCACAAACAAATTGAGCAAAGTCTAAAGTGCATCATTTTCATGCCTGAGTTCTCCAGCAAGCAATGTCGAGGCCAACTGAAGGACGGATTATTTCAAAAGGTATAACTTTAAAGTAAATGATTTTCAACCAGAAATTCTGTTTGAAATAACCTCAACGCAGGTATAGCCAGTGTTTCCTTGTTCGAAATAGCCGAGGTGAAATGCTCTTTAATTCCATTAATCGCAAAGTTTTATCTCAAAGAAGTTCTTTTCTAAAATGTTAAAAGTAGTCAAACTCATTATTCCTACGTATTCAATTTATTGTGTAATCTTATAAACCCGTCTGCAAAAAATTAGAGGTATTCGAATTACGCTCGGAATCAGGTGCTGTTATCCTGCACTCAAGTTTCAACCGATTACTTATCTCCAATTCCACCATTATTGTGTTTGTATTTTAGTGTGTTCTCACGTTAAAAACGTAGTCAGCGTCACGGGATACTTATACTTACCACAGCTACATGCCTGATAATTTCTTCGCACCAAAAAAGGCGGAGGAGGCATATACTTGAACTATCAATATTAAGCCTTTCCTCGGTAACTTTTGGTTGTCTATATCTATCCTGCCATCTTAAAAATGTCAATTTATAAATTAGTGTAAAAGTGTTTAATGCTTACCGATCTCCATCTATTTCTATTTCAGGTTTTCGTCACAAAGGATGAGGGCTCTAGTTTTTCTGTAGCGAAACTCCAACCGCTCGGCCACATCAACCGCTGACTGGTGAATCAATTGAACCTATTTTAAAAGGAGCATGGGGTGCTGTGCAGATTTTGGCCGTGGTTTCGGGCGTTGGTGGTTTCACTGTTTTGTTCGCTGGAGGCTTTGGATTCGGCCATTTGTGCTCCTAAGTTATGGAATTGTCCTCATTGTCATTGTTCCCCTTCTCGTTGTCAATTGTTTATGGACAGAGTGCAACACTTTGCAGAAAACTCAACTCATCGGAGGAGTATTTGCATTGCTGGCTCTCCCGATCACTTTCTGGCAAATTACTCAGGTAAGTTAACTGAACACAATTTATTCAAATTGAAATGTGCGAATAACATCATTTTACGAATCCCCAGCACATGGTGCATTACACCAAACCCTACTTACAAAAACACGTGATCAGGTTAGTCCGCTTTCCGGTGAATCGTATTAAGTAGATATTGTCATTATAAAATATACTTTCAACGAGAATAATGCATACTACTGCATGCTCTCAAATTTCAGAATCTTATGGATGGTGCCAATCTACAGTTTGCAATCCGTAAGTTGATTTATTAGCATTGATAAATAGAGAGACTTTTTTCTTAACCTGGATTATTTCTGTTGGCAGTGGTTGGGTTTGATAGCACCTCAATTATCCATTTATATGAACAGTATGCGAGAATGTTACGAAGCCTACGTTATTTACAACTTTATGAAGTTTCTACTGAATTACTTGAATGCTGAGATGGATTTGGAAGCAAATTTGGAGTTGAAGGCTCAAGTGTCACATATTTTCCCAATGTGCTGCTTGAGAGATTGGGAAATGGGACGAGAGTTTGTCCACAACTGCAAGCATGGTATTCTTCAGTACACAGTTGTCCGTCCAATTACAACTGCTCTTGCATTGTAAGTAATTAAATACTATGAGCTAATAAGACAAATTTTGATTAACACCTGATTTAAACGTCCCATTGATTTTGCAGCATTTTGGAAATGGCCGGAGTTTACGGCGACGAAGAGTACCGTGTAGACCGTGCCTTTCCGTATATTATTGTTATTAACAATATATCTCAAGCAGCAGCCATGTACTGCTTGGTTCTGTTTTACAAAGCGAATAGAGACGAGCTCAAACCAATGAGTCCCCTTGGGAAGTTCCTCTGTATCAAGTCTGTGGTATTCTTCTCTTTCTTGTAAGTGCTTTCAGTTCCAAACCCCCTGCCACACTAATGTGTTTGAGCTCACTGTTATTTGTTTCTGGATTTCAGTCAAGGTGTAGCAATTTCAATACTTGTAAATGCTGGAGTTATTTCAAATGTCTTTGGAACAACGGATTCTAAGGACACAAAACATATTTCATCAAGTCTTCAGAATTTTCTCATCTGTATTGAAATGTTCTTCGCCGCCATAGGTAGGCATAGGCTGTTGGTTTTTATAAAATTCTTGGATCCTTGTTTTGCATTGCCCACAAAGCCGAGATCTCTCGTCAGAACCTTTCATCGTCTAATACTACTGTTTATTAATTTTTATAGCACATCACTACGCCTTCTCATACAGGGCGTATGTTGACATGGCTGCTGAACAGCCAAATTGCTGTGAATCTTTTCTTCAAATGTGGGACGTTTCGGACGTAAAGGAGGATTTCCAAGAGCACATGGGTGTCGTTCGTAAGTTCTTATTATTATTGTGTTAACGTGGCTTTGCTTACATCCAACAAAATTTGTTGGTATTTAGTATTTGGTCCTGCTTATTCCATTGGAAATTTCAATATTTTGTTATCTATCCCTCGTCCTTGCAATTGTTATTTTGGTTGAATACTTAAAACAAGTTGTGAAAGCTAATCAAGTTGTGTTTATTCAATAACAGGGAACTCTGTTCGAAATGTAATTCCGTCAAAAGTATATCGCCATCCAGGAGGAAAGGGCGAGGAACGCGCACATCTCTTGTCAATCTCTGACGGAGTGGACTATAATAGTAGTGGTGCTGGTGGCGATGGTTTGGATGGAACATCTACTGCCAATCTCCCCAAACCTCTTCAAACTGCCCGATCCGCAAGTCTCCAATTAGTTGCAGAAATGGACTCCACAGCTAATTCCTCCAAGGACCCCAAACCAAGTGCGTCTTCCGCTGTCACTGATTACCACTCTGACGATGACATAAACACATTTACCGATTTGACTGACTTCGATGACAAATCAGATGGACATTAGAGCGTTACTAGTTAAGAGTGTATAAAGATAAGTGTACCCATCAGTAATTAATTACCCGCTGCCAAAGTTGTGCACAAAGCTCTAACAAATCAGCATTGTTCTTCCAATTCTTATATTTATTATATTTAAGTGGTTGCTGACATAGCTTTAAATAGCAATACAGCAACAGTTTACTTGGAATGGCGATATTTCCTTGTAATGTGATACACAACATCCATAAATCGTATTTGTCCCAAAATTTTGTTCACAAATAACTGTAAAAGTAGGTGAGTTGTTAAAATTAAAATAGCGGAGCCAACTTAATATTTTTATTTTCACGTTTTTACAAGCAAAGCTGAGTGGCCAACTAAAATGAAATTGAAAAAATGCTGCTCCGCGAACCCATAGTAACATAGTCCTGAAATTATTCTTATTCGCTATCGAACAATTTCTTTATACTTATCGTAATTTGTAAGTAAAGGCTGATAGTGTGCAGATTAGCCGATGTATTTCAAGCCTTTGGAAAAATATTTGTGAGTCGAGTGAATGAATGCAAAGTAAAAACAATGTCAGATCAGATACTCAGTCTCTGTTTATTAATAACGGTGTTAGTGGTGAACCCCAACCGCTCAATATATAAAGCTAAAAATCGTGAGATTTCAACCGCAATAAACTGTATATGGCATAAACCAAAGCCACTAGCATCCTAAATTTGTAATTAGACAGTGGTATGGTATAAAAAATGGAATGGAAAGAATAACAGACCGGAATAGCAAGCCTAAAAAGTGTATATCATCGCTCATTCCCCTTCTAGGACGAGGTCAACTTTGCCAAGAGAATCCAAGTATGCCCCGGACACCAAATCTTCGTCTTTAATCGAGAATTTCTCTTTTAAAAACCGAATCATTTCTTCCCCGAGTGCTTGGTCCTCATCGGAGTTCAGTAACACCTGGATAAGACAAAAACAACTTAGGAATTAATTCCACAATAAAGTACGAATCCATTTAATACATGTTTTGATTCCTGCTTCTGGTTTACCTCGAATTCAATAAAGTTTCCCAACTTCCACACAATGTCAATATGTATGCGTGCAGTGAGGCCTTTGTATTCAGTCATAAATAGTTCTCGACTCTTCTCAACAACCCCAACTACTCCCAACGCTTTCTTGAGTACCGTCTTCATTTTGTCGTGATCTTCCACAAATATTTTTTCGTAGTCACTCTTCTTCGCATCAGGGGAATCGATGCGATTGTAAGCAATCAGGAAGCATCCTTCCACTTCTTTTCTCAGCTTTAGCCGACACTCCTTCGCCCCAAAAAATGTGTCGTGCTGAATAAGAGTCTTTCCAGACTCACCCTTAGCAAGATCCTGAGCAACTTTCAAAGCTTCAGTAATATCGTTCAGTCTTGCTTTGAGCTCAATATTGGACGGCATCACCTGAAATGAACCAAGGGCATTCAATCAATTGCAATCATTCATTACAAACTTGACAAAATCCAGCTGCGTTATCCGGTAAAGAATAGTAAAGTTTAATTTAAAATTTAAACTATCCACGATACACAGTAACAAGTAACTAGTGATTATTGGCGCATGCAAATTATAAATTCATATTGCGTATATATTTGCAATAACACTGCACGCTTGTCATTGTTTGTAGTATTTTAGCTTTTTGTACCCAAATTGTAATAGTAAAATAATAAGTAATTTGAAAATGTAACAGAAAAGCACCCGCGCTGCGCTGGCCGGAGTTCCGTCCGCCGCGTCGCGTCGTCTGGCCGCTATGCTAGCCGGCACAAAAGCCGTAAATAATTCTACTTGTACTTAAATAAAAGAAAATAAATTACGAAATGATCTCACGAAATGTTAATTTCAGACTAGAATATAAAGATCGTCAAATTAATGTCGTTTTGTTAATTTTCTTGCGTTGATTCTTCCTTGTGGGCTGGCTTTTAGACTCTGACTCTACTACACTGGATCTGCTCCGACTCTTTGTGGTTGTGGGAAGCCGGCAGTTTCCCATGCTCTCATCCCCCGCGTGTTCTTTGACATTGGCCTCACCTTCATCCTTCATCAAAGCAGTAGATGGCTGGCTGGTCTAGTTCATTAGGGAAATTCAAGTACATTTCTCTGGGGTTTTTCACTGCCCCGTCCGATTGTTGTTACATTTTGTAGTCGACAGAGGTCTTTGTATGACTATTGTTGCAGAAATTGATTTTACATACTATTTCTTCTGACTGTACATTACATGCGTTCATTGGTTCATTGTACATGTACAGTTAATGTTGACCATATTTCTGCTGTTATTTAGGTAATTATATTACGACTCATCTTAAGTTTCAACAGAGCGCAGCGGAACTGAACTAGGATTGAACATTGAGCCATTATACTGCAATTAGAAATTTATTTGAATCCATACTAACTATTTATAATAACTTGTGCGGAATCAATTAACACAAAATTCCCGAAATCTTTGATTTGATTTTCATTTCTGGCCTGACCTGAATAATAGTATTTCTGCATAAAACTATTATCAACTATAACTAATTCAAAACAATACAACCTTTCTACGTTTATTCCGATTGGAGATTATTGTCATGTTCAAGTCAAAAATAAATTGTATTATTAGGAATTAATTAGCTGGCAATAAATTGTAACCCATCCATAATTAAAGATCGGAAATGTTTTTAATAAGTTTTGTATTTGTTGGGGTCAGGGTCGGTGTTCCTTGTTCCGTTGTTCCAATTTAAATAATAATTCCATCATCATATGTGGTATGTTTGTCTTAGTCTTGACATTAGTATTATAACATCGTCCGCTATAAATTTTTGAAAGCTTTAGAATAAACATATGCATGATCACACAAAACTAGAAAAATAGGCTTCCAATTATCACAGATATCCGATCGGTCAAATTGTGACTGTGATTATCGGCATCGGCCGTACAAAGCCCACAAAAAGAAAGAAATCGTTGGACAAGGTTTGTCAGGATTTGAATTTACCATAAACAATCAAATGAAAATCTATTCAATAGCTGGGCTGGGTGCGGCAACTGCTGCAACTGCATTCTGGCTGAAAATATAAAAAAGTACTCGTCTCACTATGCGAGGATCGCATAGACGAAAATAAACCATTGAACACTCTTCTCCCTTTGCAACAAATTAAAAAGCGTGGAGTAATTCTTTCTGACGTAACGGTTAAGACCGCACTTCAGCATTGATTGACGTTATTTCTTGCTTTTTGCCCTTAAGAATTAGGCAATTTTCAAGCGGCCGATATAGGACTAGATCATCAAAAATATACCCGTGCAGTAGTAAAATAGCACAAATAGACCAGCTACACAGCTTAGTTGTACTGTACAGCAACCGGGTTTGTAATTCATACTGCACGCTGTAGTAGTATTTAGACCAAACTGAATGTCCGATATCCCCATAAGAGCCGACTCTACTAGATTTCGAAATTGAGAAAAGCATCATGATGATCGCGTTTATCAACTTCTCATTAAGTCTGGCGTGTTTGTTCGTTTGCACTCAAACTTAAATCAATAGCTATCGGATCCCCACTGACTGAGGGAATGTGATAGGCACATATTCAACTATGAATTGATCCCTTTGTGTTGTTTGGGATAATATTTGCTTTCTCAAGGTAGAGCCATAAACTAATTTTCAAGTACAAATACATCTGTTGTGCCCTACGCTTGTTGTATGTTGAGCAACATACTTATGTATAAATGCCTCATATTCATGGCAGTGTAATTGCAGAATCATCAATCAAATGTAGGTCACTGGAGTGGCTCATTTTAATTACAAACTACAATGAATGCTGATAAGGAGGAATGGAGACAGAGGGGAACTTGTTGTCTGATCCTTATACCACTTTGCCGCAGTTTACACTTTGCAGTAACCAGCATCAGCATAGCATCAGATTTACCATGAGTATGCATCGCACGCGAAAATTTTAATCAAACTCTTGAAGATCTTCCGAGTACCAAATTACAACCTAACCTGATGATAATAGTGCTGTTGGCTATAAAAATATTTTGGCAAATAGGACATCGGGAAGTACAGTTCGTCATTGCCGTGTGTAGTGGTTGACCTTGCCGTGCCTCCAAATGGAGTGGTCAACAACGGCGTAGTTTTAATCAGGAGTGTGTGCGTAAATACATAAATATGATTGCTTCACGCCAGAGGAGTGATCCGACCTCAACCAATCACAGGCCGCCATTAAACCAAGCTCAACATGAATGAGTCCCCTTTATTCCAATGAATTCCGTTACATAAACTGGAGAACTGCGCCTTCAGAATTAATGGCACGGCGTACGCGTTATCTATCCTGCAGCACCGTCGGCCTTGTTGCTGGAATAATCCCACGTGCCACGTGCTGTGACTTTACACAATTACAGAGGGCAAGAGCAAGACAAGAATTACATTCTGTGATTATGGTTAGACGCTGGCATGTTTGCAAAAAAAAACGACTCCTCTTTGTATTTGGCGGTTGAACACATGAACCAAATTATGTTGCTAACACTAGAGACTAGACACACCCTCACCCTCACTCCATCCGCTGACTGACCCACTTTTTCTGACTGGACACAAAAAAACTGTACTCGACCATTAGCATAACAAATTCGCGGTGCATGTGTACTCCATTTTAACAAGCTCAGGGATGTGACACTATATTTTTGGATGATATAAATTCGCAATTCATAAATAAAGCGAAGGAAAGTGACCTCCAATGCGAACTCATACTAACACAGTAAACACTGTACCCTAAACTTGTATTTCTATTTGGTTCAAACATAATTTCACAACTTCGCAGTTTCAGGAAGCAGATAGACAGATAGTTCCAGAACGCCAGCCTTGTTTTTGATCTTAAGGGTTGTTTGTACTTTGCGTTTCTTAAAAATAATTTCAACTAATTACGCCATTCCGTAATGGCTACAGAGAGAGAAAACTGAAATGAAATGCAGTTGTTTAACGCAACACTTTCTCAATCAAATATTTACTTTCATGATATTAATACAAGGTTAGCCTCTTGCCTAAACACACAAAAATATACTAGTTGTACAAAGTTTGAGCCACAGTCTCTTAAGCCTTCTTTGTTTCTGTTTTCCTTGAACTAACGTTTCAAAGGATTTGATTCAATAAGGCTGCATCGTTGCATGCCTTGTAGAATATAGACTTCCGACTCAGCGCTGAGCACTTCAATCAAGTATATAGTTATATGTCACTCATATTATTGAAACTTGTGGCTGTTTCTGTTTGAGGGTTAAAACTTCCAACAAGGAAAGAGTGTGAGAAATCGTCTCATGAAAGTTTTTAAGTATTTCTACTAAAAAAGCGGAATGCTAGCTGAAAATGACATTGCATTGTGAATAATGCAAACTCTTGAATCTTCTTCTTCAGTTCAAAATAGCAATGAAATAAATTTTGTGATCCAGCCCGGTGAATTTAATTCAATTGAAATTACAGTAGTCTACTTATCTTGCGTTCTTGCCTCAACGCGAATCTTGCTTCAAATTAATAAATTTGATTTTGGAGTGAATAGAGTTGCAATCACAATATTCTTGCATAGTGCAGTTCTGAAATACCCCCAATTAATTACATTGTAGATCACGCATTTGTCAAGTCAAAACATGTAAATCCGTATTTCCGAACTTTTTACAATGATAATTTTGTCGGGCGTGGGCGTAAAGTGACAAAGAGGAGGAATCGAGGAATTAATTGAATTATAAATACATTAATACTTGTATAAAGTATAAACAATTGGGCGCACGTATTATTTGCACAAAGAATCAAACCGTTCAAATCTGTAAGGGAATAAACCAGAAGGATCGGATTGATCAGATGATTTAGGCGTTTTATAAACAAAATGTGTGCGTTTAATTCCAGAGGAAATTCCAAATCAAGAATGAATTAATAACCGGAAGTATCTCCAAGGGTGTCATTTCTTCTAAGACTCCTGTCCGGCACCGGCAAGATCGTCGGGAAACATTGCAAATTATCACTTGTAATTGTGGAATGGAAAAGCGAATGTCTGGGCTCTCAAGTCATGGGAGCTTATAGCATGGGCCGCGCGACTGGTAAGGAGGAGTACGAAACAGTTAGACGTCTGTCTTATTCATAAAGCGTTCTAAATGTGCTAATATATGCTTTGAGAAGAAAATACGGCACTCATTTCCATTGCATTGGCTGACAGACGAAGGATGTTGATGACCAAGAGATTTCAAGTACGTATCAGTGTAGAATTGACGTTTATCTCCAAAAAATAAAGCAGTAAATCATAGTATATAGTGGTTCAATTGAACTTATGAATGAATGGTGAGTTTTGTCGCTCCGAGAATAAAAATATTCTCTAGAACGGAAAGCTTCCACGTAGCTGCTAGTCTGAAAAATATTAGGAAGTCCTTATTGCAAAATGGTGGACATGTCGGATAACGGTTGACCGCGTTCGAAACCATAAGTTATGATCTATTGCTGACCTTATGCTTGAACGCAAACCTACCTTACCTCCTCAGCAGCAGCCCTGCAGCGAGTTTGTGTGAGAAATTAAAATTTACTGGAGATTTCACGGGAGAATAAGAAATGCAATTGCAGGGTGCACAACGGTCATGGTGGGCAAACTGATGGTATCTCAAAGTACTTCAAACCTATTCAAGAATTTGCAATAATTTGTTATATATAAAATATTTGCACAGCTTGGCAGCAGCGTAAATAAAGTAAACCGTCAAATTAGTTTAGGAACAGAAAGTTAATAAAATGGTGCATGCTACAACTACAATAGAATAGAATAGTGTTTACCTGCAATGTTGCACCCCGCAAACCTGCAGATCATGATAAATGATCAGATACATGATCTGATTCTGAATATATGAAAGTCAAAGAATTCTAATCCAATTTTTCAAGATATGATATGACGCTTATTTTGACTGGAATACTAGATATCACTATCACTAAAAACGCATCATACAAGGTTGCATAATAATTTTAAAAGACAGTAATGTAATAGTGTAAAAGCGATAGCAAGTGAGGGCAGGGCATTTTGAATAAATCTCTGGCTGTCATGTGTCAATCAATTCCTGCCTGATGTAAAATATTGCGACATGCTTAGGCACCAATTCGGAACACAAACATTGTACAGAACGAATCTTACCCTTATCAGTTTAAGCGGATTTTTTTCAAATTTAAAAACGCCTTCTAGAATTACTATATATATGTATGTAGGCCTGCAGCACATAGTTTACTCCGTTCACAGACTTCTAGATTCTAGAATTAATTGTAACACATAGTTTAACTTTTTGCAAAGATAAACATGCAAAACTAGTAAAAATACATTACAAATTAATACTAAAAATCTCTAGCATTTTATGAAAATTTTGAGAAATATCACGGTTGGCGAGATTTTCGACAAAATTTTGTGAGTTTGAACACATTACACGGTACGGCACCCGACCAGGAAGATCACTATTAAGAACGAATTATATTCTCGTTATATTTGTGTTTTGCTGCACCGACCTGTAAATTTAAAGTCTAACATTTCGAACCCATTACATTATCTTCAATATGTTTAGATTTTTGTCGTTACACGCAACTTTCTTGTAGTGCAGGTTGGCTGAAACGATTTCAAACTCTGTTATAATTAGTTCAAATGATTAGAGCCAATGCCTGATTACATTGTGCATGTTTAGTATCCACCTCTGTTAATAAACTACTAAATCAATTTTATTTACTTGGTGTACTCAAAATTGCAACATAAAATTTCAAAAATAAATAGTTAAAACTCAATTGGTGTGTGACAACCCATCATATCAATGGGGAGCAAGCAGCTAACAAATCATATCATCATTATCAGTCATTCTTAATTTATTTAGAGTTTTTGACATCAAATATATGTACAAATCTCACTGATAGGAGTGTTAGGTCAGGTGCTTAATTTCCACTCCAACACACATTCCACTGGAATAGAAAATTACCAAATCAACATTGTAATCAATCAATTGTAAGAACTATTCCTTAAAGACGACAGGTTCACGGGTGCTGTTGACGTTTAATCAGTCTTATCATAACATGATGCGACGCATCCTACATTTGGTTGTGAATAATATTGTTTGTATTCGAGTTAACTAATGAATGCGTGGTGGTGGACTTGATAAAAGCGGATTCCTTCATATAAAAATCCTCCAAGTTAATTTCTGACTTGTTAACCTTAGAAGATAGGAACAGTACATACTATAGCTAACAGAGTTTAGTTAAGCCCGAACTTAATTTTATTGAGTACTAATCGTAGCAGCAGCAGGATCGTATCTCCATTTGTTGTCGTCGTAGTCAGTCGTTTACATCCGTTTTTGGTTTAAGGACAAAAAAAAAATATGTTTGAGCCAAACTACAGGACACGGCGGGAGGGTTTGGTTAGGTATAAGGCAGCGCGTATGTACGTACGTACGTAGTACATTACATGACATGCACGAGCTACACCTGCATCGTATATAAAACAGCCAGGGCGAACCGCCAACCCACAGATTCAACTTGCCTTTCAACCCGACCAGTCCTTCCAAATACTTCCAAAGCAAAGCACTCACATTAAATAGTCTTTTCGGTGCACATCTAATACATTATAAAGTGTTCATACATACGTTTACAAAGAGATTAAGATTACAGACTTCCAGCCTACAGTGCAAATTGTTCAACGGTGTTGAATTATTACCAGAACTTGTGTCAAAAAACAATAATGGCAAATAAGTCTAAGTTTAATTTATCATTTGCGGGTTGCGGATTCCTCGGTATTTACCATGTTGGTGTTGCGGCTTGTCTCAAGAAATATGCTCCACATTTGATTGTGGATAAGGCGTCTGGGGCTTCAGCTGGAGCCATTGCTGCTGTTTGTCTCCTGTGTGATGCTCCATTGGGTAATTTTCAAATTTATTGTATACTAATTAGTGATAGAACAGTAATTTAGCTGGAAGGTATACTATACATGTACTACGCCACAGACAACAACATCGTTAACAACAGATCATAGGTGTGCGTCATTCAAATTATGATCCGCACAGAATTCCCATCTCAACTCCAATTTCTCAGGGTGTGTTTTTTGCACAATTAAAGTTTGGGTTAATCCGTACAATCCATCCTACAATCCCCGGCTATCTCTCATGCACACGGGAAATTTCTTTCCCTTAAAGGAAGAATACTGGTTTAAATGAAAAAAGCGTTTGCGCGGGTGGAGTAAAAATTGAAATAAATAGGTTTTAAAGAAATTAAAATTGTTCGTACAGGCGAGAGGAGCAACCTTAACCCTGAGAATCAGCCCTCGCACTCTTTCATCATATTATCATATCACATTCTAATCCCCATTGCCTTCCACATCTTGTACATACTGGGTGCTCACATATGATACTGCTAGTGCTGGTTTGCATTACATTCAATTAAGGACGTGGCATGTTTTACATGCAAGGCAAGTGAGTTTGCATCAGGCAAGGCTTTTCCCACCTGAGAGTTGATTTTATACATGACGTCACAGATCATGCTATCCCAACTACTACGATTGAGAATCATCAAGTGATCTTTGTCGCTTGTTGAGGGAGTCATCCTCATCATCATTTCAATTGGTTTTGATTTGTGTATTGCATAGAACGCATGTCAATTTCTGTTTGCGTATTTATAACAAGTTGACAAGAGCATTAAAAACGGGTGTGTACTGGGACTACTGCGTACCGGTGCGGTGTTCTTGGAAATACTGGATTAGATCCTCAAAGTAATTCCTTATCGAAGGGAGAGGGATTCGGATTGGGTGGAAAAGTACAGATTTTTGGAGGGTAAATGATTTGATGAATGGTTGAACTCAGGTCAAGGCGTTTAGGAACAGCTGAATTTATTGCCCAGTTCCGCATGTTGAGTATGGGCGATCCTTCCTTTCCTACCTATGCATGGCCGATGTGAGAGCACGGTGCAGTTGCATCTGGACAGCATCACGCCATACACAAAGCAATTAAGGTGTGCACGTAGACAGACTGGATTGCTTGAGGTTAAGATGGAAAATTCTGGCTGAGTCGGGGACCTTCTTTATTCTGTAGCTTTTATTATAGCTTTTTGAGGGTACGGAAAATATTTAGCTTCTGACGAAAGGGTCATCTGTATAAATACTGCAAGGCGTGGCACTGCAAAGCAAACTCAAACAAGATTCATGTTTGAACAGAAGTTTCCTTTTAGTGTTGATACTCATTTGGAATTGAATGAGGCTTTTTACAGCTAGGAATTTGATGTCTAATTACCAATTATTATTTATAGGTTTAGCCTAGATCAGTCAGTGCATAGTTTTAGCAGGATAAGCGTTCCTAACTCATATATGCTTGGGATGAGTTAATTACAAGGGGCAATACGATACATGCATTTGCATGTAGTACTAAGCGCAACAAAATGATTGATGACAAATTATATTCATCAGGGCACAGGCACGTGTTTGAAAAAACAAATCCATAAAACATTGCTCGCACGACTTTTGGCATAAGGATTCTAGGAATAGATGTTATTGTTTTTATTTAGTGCCCTGCCACTATTAGTGGTTGAGGAGGAAGTTAACGCATTCTTCATGTTAAAAACTACAACCAGTTCATTTTTACGAATTGGGTATACATTTTAATTGGATCAAACATTTTCTTATAAGAGTGACATCCACTTGTATTGAAGTGACATCATGTGTATTTTGGAGCATTTTGATTTCCCTATTTTTAAGATTAGCGCGGAAATTGACATAAACATGGAAATGTCAAAGGTTTAGGATGTCCAAAACAGAACGGGGACTGATTACAGAAACGAAGTTCACATGACAGCTTACTAGCTTCATACATTGATTAAAATGATTTTTTTAAGTAGAATTAACGTTTCCTGATTTCTACCAATCTCTAAACCATGCTCGTGCCTGACTTTGTTTTATAATAACTGTCACCTTTACAAAGAGTCAGTCAATAGGTCAACTAAGGTCTAAATTTATGACTCACAATCCGCATCTTGTGACATGCTTTCATTAATAAATAAAGTTTTTTATGTCCAGTTTTATTGGAAAGCGAAATTACGTCATGACCAAAACAGACAAGAAACACATGTTTCAACTCAATGTGCCCGACTGCCCGCTACCAACTACCACATACTTTCCTCCGATATTTTATTATGTTTCTTATAACAATTGTCATTCATAGGCATTCCTCA
This sequence comes from Orthonychiurus folsomi, assembly GCA_036851895.1. Classification (NCBI taxonomy): domain Eukaryota; kingdom Metazoa; phylum Arthropoda; class Collembola; order Poduromorpha; family Onychiuridae; genus Orthonychiurus; species Orthonychiurus folsomi. The sequence continues at coordinate 11,502 of JAAXYW010000643.1, read as the reverse complement.
AGTTCAATCTTTCAACACATGCATTACATTAGATTCAAATGCTTATGTGTAATGTTTTGAATATAATACTAAATAATGTATTGCAATAATTCAAAATGGATTTGAGCTTACATTAGAACGGTGAGTGCTCACACATGCCTTTATTCTAAGAGCAATTATAATGACGACTGATGGAATTGCTTTGAAGTACATGGACTCCTATCCGCTAACATATGGAAAAAATAGAAACTCATCTAATTGAATTAGTCAATGAAGCAAACGATTTTTGGTTTATTAAAAATTATAAAATGCACTTCGATCGAGTCGAGACCTTTTCAACATACGGCGCAGCATTTTTCCTATCAATACTATAATTAATTACATGCTTGAATGAAGATAATCTGCTTAATAATTAAATAATTCATGCATGGAAAATCAAATCCGCTGAGTCGGCCTTCTACTGCAAGGCCCCCAAACAAGTTTCTGCAGAGAAATTCGTGTCATTTGAGTAATTTGCAAGCTGTGCAATTCTGTTACCACCGCAAATAAAAAGTTCAAATAGATCAGTCGTCGACTCTGCAATTTAAATTTAGCAAATCCTGGACGGGGAATGTTGTTCGTGTCTCAGTCTCATTTTTATGTATAGTTTTATCAGATTTTATGTTCTAGCATAATTTCAAAGGCCGGCCGGCAGGTCAACCAGTGTAATGAACTCTACCGCAAAGTGTGCATATTTGTGACTGGAGTCAACTCCGGACTGCTGCATGGAATTATATTTTTCTATTTGTCCATTTCAAGATATAAAGTACGATTTAAATTAATGAGTAGCTGTCTCTTCCATCTTGTTCCTTGACTTGTGTGAATTTACGATGTAAATTCTTGATTCAAAGGTTATCAAATTAGCGTTGTGGGCTTGGCCCATTCATCTCTTCTTAGTTTCTATACTCAAAAACCATTTTCCCCATTTTACGACTGTACGAATGAACCCATGTTCTTTTCAACACGACCATTTCCCACCTATTTTGTTATTTGTTTCCTGAATAGTCTGAGTTTAAAAAAAAAGACGTTAAGCGAGTGAGACCTTTTCCTGTTAAAAGAAAACAACTTCCTAGCACACTTTGGGAAGCGGCTGTATTGGGCTGACTGAATAGTCGAATAGTGTGTGCATAGATAATAACCTTGACCAGTGCAAGTACATATGGAGTTTAATAACAAAATTAACTGGTGTGGGAAACTTGTAGAGAATACGGAATTAATTATTTTGAATTGTCACTATTTTATTTTGTTTATTCTGCTGAAGAATTGATTATGGTTAAAGCCAGTTTAAGACAACTATTGCAAGCCGTGGCCGATTAAACTCTTATGACATTATGTACTTGCTGTGCCACATTTGATTCCACGACTCGAGCGTATTGAATTTGGAGACTGGGAGCTGAGATGATGTCGAAATATTTGCTTGAAGCATGCGGAAATACCAGTCGTGGTTAGCCTGATGAGTGTCTATTATTAGGGTATTGCTTCATCATATTTTTTCATTTATCCACGATGGAGCAATTGTATTACAGCTGGCCTGCTAAAGGACAAAATGTTATTTGATTGCTAGGAAGTCTTTTTGGTCGACAATGGGTAAATTGTTATTTTCAAAATCCCTGGGCTTTACTGCGATGAAGACGCAGCAATTCAGCTGAAATGGCCAGACATACAAAAGCCCCATGAAGTTATTTTAGAATCTATTTTTGTACCCTCGGAACATTTGGAAAGGAAAGTTGTACGAGAGACACACACCCCAAAAACCCACCAATGGAAGTGGTTGTTATACGTTTTGAGGGTTCAATTGTTTGACGGGTGTGTCATTTACACCAGATAACTACAGCCGGGTAGGACCAGCTTCTAAAATAAGCTTCAAGCAGGCGGAGAGTGGGAAGTTTTTATGTAATTTTTTTCTTGAAATTTTCTTGATATGCTAAACCAACAGAGCTAATCACGTAGCCGAGTGTTGGGAGCAGTTAAGAAGTTAATCATTTAAGGCTTGACTTGACTCTTTACATAACTTTGGAGCCCGTCTCAAGTCAATCACCCTCCGCCTCTTTATAAAAGTATGTCCATCTCATGTTGTCGTTCCCATAATGTAATTATGACATGGCAAGGCAAGGCGAAATGGGCGATGAACGACTTTGTACGTTTAAGTGATTATTGCAACTCAACTGCGCATTGGAGAGAGTTATTTAGGGCGCAACAAAGTACTGATAAACCCTGCTCGTGGAGGATGTCACAAGAACCAAACCCATTTTCATGAATGACTCAATCACTTGCACTTGACTAAACTAATCTTTGGGGCATTTGATCGCAGCACTCCTCCAAATATTTATGTAAAGTAACGAAATACTAAAATTCCAAGGTTGACTTGTTATGTTTAAGTGCTGGTGCATCGCTTTTAAACCTTATGGTTTTCTAACATTTTTGGTGAAATGAGCAATAGAAAAAGATGAAACTTGAGAGCTAAACGCATAATATTGTGACCCATATACTTCTAGCTCATTTGTACTTGATGGTAAACTAAGATCTCAATAATGTCGAATCCTGGTGTAACTTTCCTGATCCATTTGAAACTATTCCCACTTTTAACATCCAGAAAATGTTAATTACAAGAATGCAGGCAGTGGAGTGTGTGGGAATTGCACTAGTGCTTCTGCATGCATTTGCACTTGCAACTTTACTCTTGCACACTCGTTTTCTTTGTTGTACTTGACCCCATTTAAGACAATGTATACTTTATCCCGTCAAAGAGAAGGCAGGGCAGTTGGTTTTCCTCAATGTTGTCTGTGTGCTAAGACTAACTTTTATATACGAATATTTGACGTGTGAAGGTTGAACATAGTATGTAGACTTGCGCAATTAATCCATTTTTTAAATTTACAGGACAAATAACAAATGATGTTTTGCAAATTGCAACTCTCGCTCGCTCAAAGACACTTGGCCCATTCAGCCCATCATTCAACATCACAAAGATCCTACGCGATGGATTGGAAAAAGTAAATGCTTGCATTTAATTACTAAAATAAATATTTGAGTTTTGATTTATTAGTGTGTTAAAAAAAGGGAAGAGTGATGAGAGAAATGATTATGCATTTGCACGCGCTCTGAATGCGTTCTAGATTTTTTTGCAAGTAACTTGCTTTCAAATAGGTCAATCAACCCTTAAGTCAGGTTTCCACCCGTCACCACGTGCCAGCAATGATGCTTGCAATATAAATACTAATAATAAAACGTTCATATAAATACCTTGTAGTCGTGCATTCCTTTTTTTTGAAAAGTAGTTGCATTCCTTGCATTTTTAGAAAAAATAAAGAAACAATAAAATTTTGTTATTAATGCTCAGGGCTTCTACGCAAACATTCAATCTTAGCTCCCATTCCCACACATGTTTGTAGGACTACACTTATTTCCCTTGAAGTCGGCATTACTTTCAGAATCCAGGGTTTATCTTTTGTGTAGATAATAATTAATTTATCTGCTTCCCCTCTAGCTTCATAGCTTGACGTGATATTTTAAAGCATATTTTGGTATGAACCTTGCAAGCATTCTTCTGAAAAGAAAACAGAAACACAATATGATTGTGTTTGCTGGTTGTAAATTTTCCGTTATTAAACAAACATGACGTGTTTGACACGAGGTGTTTTCCCTGAAAATGTCAAAACACAATAACTAATGCTTAATTTATCTTTTCTGCAGATTCTTCCAGAAGATGCTCATCTTCGAGTCAATGGCAAAGTTCACATTTCTCTAACACGTGTCTACGATAGGAAGAATGTCATTGTCTCACACTTCACTTCGCGCGATGAATTGATCCAGGTATGTTTACGAGTGGAGTTAGTTTTAGATGAACTTTACATTGGGATGCATTTGGGGTGTTCAGTTGAGAATGTTATGCACGCTCCGATATCCAAAGCTTTCTTAGTTCGAATAATTAGTTCAGTATAGTAATGTGTATGAAACGCAAAGCAAACACAAGGGGGGGACAACAAATGCGGCTTGAGCTTGTAACCGGATGTTAAAGGTTTAAACGGGATAGCTCGAATTTAAAATTTATTTACTTGGTCATCGTGGTCTTATTAAATAAACTAAATCACCATTACCTAGGTTAGTGGCATTTTTTCTTCGTTCGTAATGGAAGGAAATAAAGCGATAGTGGGAGTATTATCGTGCATTAAGCTTGCCAATCAAAGCCTGACAGTGTGCCTGTTTCTAATAATATATTTTGAGGTGCGTCCATTTACTTGAAGCATTGTTTGAGAAGGAATGTACCTTACGATAAAGCAAAAGCTAACTAAAGACAAAGCAGGCTGCACCTTTACTCGGCACACTAAATATTGTAGACGAAATGTAACAACAACGTTGTGTAGTAGTATTTGGTTTTAATTTGATTTTGCTACTTTCTGAAGGTGAGTTTTTGTGTAATGTGCCACACAGGCGCACTTTAGCTTCACTTGTATCCAGATGCTTGAGTTAATTAAAATTGTGTTGGCAAGACTTCGAGAAATGCACAGGGTTAGGCCAGAAATTAGAACGTCCGACATAATATTTGAATAGATTGAATTGGGGATAGATGAGAAGCATCACTAAAGTAATCAAATCTGTGTAATTGTTTGGTTAAATTGGTTTTTACTTATTTGGCAATGGATATTTTGGAAATGAAGGCAGTTCTATGTTCAACATTCATCCCCCTTTTCTCTGGACTCGTGCCACCCGTGTTTCGTGGTGCACGCCACGTGGACGGCGGCTTTACTGACAATGTGCCTAGCATCGACTCAAACACGATTACTGTCAATCCATTTTGTGGAGAATCGGACATCTGCCCGTGTGATGGGACGTCACAATTATTTCATGTTAGTATAGCATAATAAATATTCAAAGCAACTCTCACCAAAGTTTTCACAAAGTGGAAAATACACGATTGTATTGTAAAGGCAAGTGGTCTGGTTGACAGGACTTGACCTGCCGACTAGCCCGGCATCCATATTCTTCAAGTGATCGCTGACCCTATTATCTTTGTTGTTTAGCGTCTGGTCGTGTCTAGTGTCATACGAATGACCTTTTACTAACGTAGAATGTTTTAATCTTACTCACACGTGTTTGTGATTGACGGCTTGCGGTTATCGTAAAATTGCTTACGCTATTTGCTTTATTTTGAATGCCAAATTGTTTGCACTTATTTGTACAATGTGAATGTTATTTTGCATATCTTATATATTTTGAACTCGTAAACTCTATTGTATTAATAATCCATTGCATGGTCTTGCTCTTTGTCTCCTTAGGCACTTCTTTGTGCTTGTTTCATTCCAATATTTTCCGGATGGCTTCCTCCAAAAATCCAAGGTACAAGATATATGGACGGATGTTATAGTGACAATTTGCCAATCCTTGACGAGAATACAATTACCGTTTCTCCGTTTTGTGGAGAGTCTGATATTTGTCCACGTGATACAACTGTCAATTTACTCCAGGTTCGACTTCTTCATCTTTTTGTATTGTATTGAATAATTTATCTTGCATGTTACATTTTGTTGCCTCGTATTTGTCACTCCATTTATTATTTCATGTGTATTCTTATTGTACCCTTTAAAGTGAAATGTGTTGGCTTTGGACGCTCTTTACGTTTAATTCAATACTCTCCTCTTATCAATTTTTCCACTCTTATCAAGTAATTTCTTTAAAAAATGCACTTACAAAGCAAGTGTTAAAGTCCATCGGTACGTCAACCTTGGTTGAGACTTGTTAGAAGTTCACGGCCAGATTTTATAATTGATGCCATGAAACTAAAAAATTTGATAAACAAATAGGTGAACCTGTCAAACACTTCAATCGAGCTCTCCAGACAGAACCTCTACAGATTTTCCCGCACTCTTTTTCCGCCCAAAGCTGAGATTCTTTCAAAAATGTGCCAACAAGGCTTCGATGATGCCCTCAGATTTCTCGCAAGGCACGACATGATTGGTTGCACCACCTGCATGTCCACTGACACTACAATGAGTCTTGGAGAAGAACTGGATGAAATGTCCACTATGAATTATGAGAGAATCATATCTGAGGAATCTTGCCATCAGTGCAAAGTTCAGAAGCAGGTAATATTTCTGACAAAAATATATTCAAAATAGGGATATTTCAAATTATTTACTGTTTTGTATTACGTAGGCTGCCTTATTAGATGGACTTCCAGAAACAGTGGTATCAATTTTACAAGATGCTATTGAGTCTGGCAACAGAGGACTTTTGAACTGGCTATTTTCTCACCAAAGCGTCCGCATTCTGTCATTGATGTCACTTCCATGTGTGAGTTTGTTTTAATTTTCGCTTTTGTATATTATAAGGTGTTCCGTGCAATTGTTTCTCCGATCTCTCCGAGCAAGCCATATAATAGTTATTTTTTGATGGGCAGGTGCTTCCAGCTGATATGGCTTATGCGACTGCCGTGAAATTGTTCGACTCTGCGCCAAAACTTACATATAATCTTCGAGTTCTTAGCGAAGCTGTGATTCAGTTGATAACCCAAGCAATTAGCAGATGGGGACAATCCCCAGCGTCAAGTTTCATTGGAAAACTCAACTGTCAAATTGATGTCAATGTTTACAATAAAAGTAAGTGAATTTCTGTGCTGGCTCACTGGCTCGTGTCCCCAAATTAAGAGTTAACCTGATTTCAAATGATTTTTTTTTCCAGTTGATATTGAAACTCCTAATCCAGTTGAGAAGTCACTCCAACGCAGATCTTCCTCCAAGATGAACTTCGGATTTACCCTAAATTACGATAACCGGTGAGATTTGAACATTTGAATTGTCCACTGCTGCTTTGAGCCGATTTATCTAGTTATTATACATGAGTATTATTTTGGGGTACACATATACGACTCACATGGTCGAGTAGGAGCAATTCTCCAATACTTTTTTGTTTCTATTCAACAGAGAATCTGTTCATCACTACATAATGGATAGCAGACGCGGCTCAATTGTTGGCCTTGTTGACGGAGACGAAGATACATTTGAACGCACCTTGAGTGTTACAACCTATCAGGATAATGCCCAGGCCTCCTATTACCTTGATCTTAATGAGGGCTTACTAGACTCTGATCAACCTAATGAGATCTACAGTGTCTCTGAAATCTCATCTCATCTAGAACTACCTGCGTCGACTGTTTATGAGGTGTAATACGTTCCTTAATGCTGTTTTTGCACTTAAAAACAACTTCAATTTCTAATGGTAATAATATAGTATTAATATTATTTTGTAAGCTATAACTTGTCTACAACCAGTCAATTCTTGTCAAACAGAGTAGCTACGTGATTGTATGGTAAAACTTTTTTTTACTTTGTCAGTCTCAGTCTCAAGTCGATCGCTTGTAATGAAGCGATGACAAGTTTAAGTCATGACGTTGTAATACTTTCATAAAGTTGATATTCTTACTTAGTTATCTTGTGCTGTTAACTAGTATATTGTCTACTCGTTTCAATTAATTGCTTAAGTATTTTAAACGTTGTCTGCACAAGTAAACGAGATGTTTATAATAGAACCTGGATATTTTTGAAAAGGCTGGTTCTCTTAATATTTATGTTTCATACAGCTTGTATAGTTTTAACTCAATTAATTTTATAGTCGATTTAACTACTACTACTAACTACTATCGATTTTAAACGCATCATGTTTTGAAAGCCCGGATATTTGCTCTTAATTTTAAATCGTGTTCGGTGCTGTATTTCCAACTGAATAGGTTTTTAAGAGTTAGATTTTTAGTTCTTACACTTCCCTTTGCTTTATATCTGAATCTGAACAGTATACAAATTTCGTTTGTTAACGCACGTTGTATTAACAATAATAAAGTCAGAAGCATACATTAAAGACTTGCATTTATTAAACTTGATTAATGGTTCGTTTTGTTTAATATTTTGAAAGCAGACATCTTTTTAATTTTTGCTGTACCAAAAACATTTACGACTATATACTGGAATACAATTAACACCAACTACTTTTTGGACGAACCAAACCCTGAGAACCCCATAACAGCTGCCATGTCCGGATCGGCGTCTTCATCTTCAAGTGAAGAGGGGCATGATGCAGCACTACTTTCAGCCTGCTTTCGTTTACGCTCATGACGTTTATCTCTGCGATACTCCTTGGATCTTGCTTCCTAATTGGAGTAAAAAATACAATATACAAAATAGCAAAATTAGCCTTCTATGCCATACACGGTACGCTTACCTCCTCTTCCAATTCCTGGACACGTTTGTCCAAGTCGTATTTCTTCTTCAGTTCAGATTTCTTTTGCTTATTCAAAATAAACCTTTGTCGCACATCTTCAACAGTGGATCTTGCTATGCGCATAGACATGCCCAAATTTCTCTGATCTTTAATAAAAGTAAACCTACTCATTAAGTATTCTCCTAGGCCAATATAATAATTTAATACTTCTAATATACACATACGTTTCTTTCCGTTAATATGATCGAGGAAGTTGATTGAGTCCTTTACAACGCAATCACATACATTGCAATAATAACCCCCGGATTGGGCTGCAGGGGTATTTTTGGTGATAACGACAGATTTTCCAAGACGGGAATCAAGGTCAACTCTATAATCTCTTTGCTTGAGAAGTTCCCTCCGTTTCGGCTGTCCATCTTCATCCAATTCCTCTTCTTCTTCATCATCCTCTTTTAACCTCTTTGCGGCTAATTTCTCGTATTCGTCAACATTCCATTTCCGACGATGATCCCCTGGCTAAATATCAGAATTTTTTTACTAATTTATTTCATAAATGCATATTAAATATACATATTCCTATGCCTAATCTGACCCAGCTTAAAAAAGTCCAAAACACATGTTAAGTAAGGGATAGACAACAAGCAAACGTAAGTACTGCCAACTGGCTTTATGGCTAACTCTCCCCGCGTAAAATGTGTCCAAAATGCCCTTAAAATAGCTTATCATATAACTAATTAGCATTGTTTTAAATTGTGGTTACCAACCTGGTCTCTCGACATGTTTTGGCTTGATAGTTGAACACAGTTTTATTGGTTTATTTAACGTTGCAGATTGGAGACTACAAAGTCGATTCTAACAACTTGTGTTTAAAATTAAAATTCAAGCGAATGCGCGAGGGTGGCTTTTGAAGTGAAATCGCATTTTAACCATTGATTTGCTGGCTGGGTTGGGGGGGCGAATATTCAAATAGTTTTCTTCACGTGCCGGATCAACTTTATCTAAATGACGTAATTTTAGAAGCTCGTGTTTAAATTAAGTTAAACGAAAAGTTACTTTGGAGTTCGGGACTATTAACGGTTGTGGAATGACCACTTATTACGACGAAGTAGAAATTGAAGACTTTGAGTGGTGTGAAGAGGACGAGACCTACTATTATCCTTGCCCATGCGGTGATCGCTTTGAAATTACTAAAGTAAATAACCAAAGTAACTACTCTACTCGAATAGTATTAGTTTTCCAATTAAGGCAAAAACGGTATTTTTTTATGCCTCTGTTTTTCTCTTTCGTGTCTTATGAGATATGCCTCAAAAGTCCACCTTTTGCATTTCAAATTGCGCAAGGCACAAGGTATTTGTGCACAATTTATCCGTCAAACCTATCCTTCCTTTCTGTCTGTCACTCAACTCCAACCTCTCTCTCTGTCTGTCATGCCTTACCTGGTTTGTTAAGTTGTCGCGTTTACTTATTGCACAACGAGATTATCACATATTAATATTAACAAGATTTGGAAGCTTAAATATTTAAAAAATGATTGTAATTTCATAGGAGGATTTAATTAATGGGGAGGATACCGCAACGTGCCCAAGCTGCTCCCTCATTCTGAAAGTGATTTATGATCCGGATCAATTCCAAAGCACAGAAACTGAAATCGCAGTACTGGTCACAAGTCTGAGTAAAGTGGCCGTGACATCCGAGTAAAGAGAAAATACAACAAATTACGCTCAAATCAAATGGCGAGGGGAAGAAGATCATCTGGAGGAGGACGAGGCGGGTCAACAGTACCAAGAGGAGGCGCTTCCACTTCAATGAAAGCTGGAAAAGGAGCATCCGCCGGGGCAGGAAATGCAAGTAGCTTGCTTGCAAAAGTTGCGGCAGCTGGACAAGGTAAAGGTGCTGGTTTAATTGGAAAAACTGCAGGAGGTGAAGTTGGAACTGGACGAGGCCGAGGCGGGGGCACAAGGGGTCGAGGTGGTACTCCTGGACGAAGAGGCCGAGGAAGAAGGCCAAGCGGAAATAAAACCAAAGGCGGAAAGAATAATTCACAAAGCCATTCTCAAACTTCTCTAGCCAGTGCTGTAATAATTCCAGTCGTCCCACCTCTTTACCCTCAACTAACCGTGAAAACAAGTCCGCTTGATGCTCATCTGAACTCCCTTGTGCCTACATTCTTGGAACTAACAAAGTACTACAAATGCAATTATTCAATCCCATTACCCAAGACTAAATATCAATCCCCGTTCGAAGTAAAAAGGTATTCTGACAGATACAATGGACCCTTGAGTCTTGACCCTCTATTGGTGCACATACCTGATCCAAAGCGACTACCCACGGAACTCATGACGAAGGGAATTATAAGAAACACAAAACCTTATGTGGAATTCGATATTGACTTAAAATTTCAATATATAGCTGAAAAGGAACGACAGGAAAAGTACGACAACATTGAAGAAGTTGATCTCGTCAGTGACGACGACTCGCCCAGAAAAATTAAGCGTGAAGATAACCCTGTTGCTGCTTCGGCAGAAGATAAACCATTGGATGACATTGAAGATGACGAGGAGGAATTGGATGAAGAACTTGATGTCGGGACTGACTACATGGCTAATTATTTTGACAATGGCGAAGACTATTTGGATGAAGACGAGGACAGCATGGATGATAGTGCTGTGTACTAATCTACTACGCTTGATTGCACGGAATTTGATTGTGTTATTTAAGGAAACGTCTGGAATGAAATGTACAAGTATATTAAACCTTGTTTTGTTTCTGGAAATAAAAATAGTTTAATTTTACATTATTTATATTTGGTCTGCTCTGCACCATCATACATCACCGAACTGCTCTTACTTTCCAATGTATAAAGTATACTATAGTATAGTATACTATAGTATAGTATACTCTTACTATAATAATTATTACTTAGCGGTTTTGTAGTAAATACCAGTCTAACGTTTTGTTTCGAGGATAATTTTTGAACTGCTTATGGGGGATCCTTGGTGGGATCCCTGAAACTCAAATATTTAAAGTAAGTAGGTGTAAGGGGATAGTTTTGATGTATTACAGTTCAGTATTGGAATAGCAAATTGCAATATATAAACAGTTTATGCTTGCTGTTTACTTTTAGTTATTGCACTTAGTACAGGGTGATATTCTGAATTAGCGCTCACATTTGACACTCCCAAGGTTTGAGGTGACATAAATCAAAAACTAAACATCACGTAGACTTGGCTAAACCACCGTTAGAAAGCCCATGCAATTACAATTTAAGGCAAC